>VZUI01055656.1:0-22666 GCA_013401135.1 Cettia cetti | reverse complement strand
GCCCTGCCCTGGGGACACTGCCCTGCCCTGGGGACACTGCCCTGGGGACACTGCCCTGCCCTGGGGACACTGCCCTGCCCTGGGGACACTGCCCTGGGGACACTGCCCTGCCCTGGGGACACTGCCCTGCCCTGGGGACACTGCCCTGGGGACACTGCCCTGCCCTGGGGACACTGCCCTGGGGACACTGCCCTGCCCACAGCAGCTCCCCAGGCACCCAGCTGAGGTTCCTGGCTCAGGAAAGCACAGGGCATTTTGGACATCTGCTTGCACGTGGTTCTGCCCTGGATGGGTAAAGTGGCATCTCTGTTTCAGAGAGGTTTGATGAGATCTCTTCATGAGAACTTTGGGTTAGATGGGCTTTAGTTTTCTACAACTTTCAAATACAAATATAAATACACAGAATATGGCTCTGAAGGAGTCTGTGCTCTTTGCATTCCCAGGGCACACCAGAGAGCCCTTCTGAATAGGAGAGCTCATCAACCTTTACTGACCACACACCTTAAAGCATCCCTCTCCCCGAAATATAAACACCTGTATGTGAATATACATGTGCCCTAACAAGCATTTTTCCTACTGCCTTTTTTGAATATTAAAGATCAATATTTTTGTCATTATTTTGCTTTTCATTACATCTTTAAAGCTGATGTTTAGTGACAAATTGGACTCAAAACCAACCACAAAGCGCTGTCACTGGCTGAGGTATTTGATTGAAGATAACCACAACTATGGCAGCAATAGTATTGGCATTGGCAATAGAGTTATAAAACCAAGCACATCTCCAGAGGGCTCTGTATGCTGGGTGATCTGAGCCTTGTGTATCTTCTGCGGTGCAGCAAAATCCCAGTATAACTCACCATGGCCAAGCCAGGGCAGGGAGCGTGAGTCAGCCCCCAAAAGTTGAAATCCCTCCTCAGCTGCAGCAAACAGCTCCGGGGCCACGCCAGGACACGCCCTGCCCTCTGCAGGAGGGGACATCCCACCCGAGGCCGGGGAAGGGACCAGAGCACAGCTGAGCTGCAGGGCTGTGAAGCACCCTGCACTCTGCTGGTCAGCGCTGCTGCTGCTCCACAGCCTGAGCTTTCCACCCCACAGCAGTACAGCCAGCCTGGGGTCTGGCTGTGCAGGCACCCACATCAATAATGTTGGAGGAATAGGTATTACTGTAAGCCTTTGATAAATAGCTACAGCAAATAAGGGGCAGATAAGATGCTGTAATAAAAAGACAAATAGGTTACATGAGGTAAGCCAGGAAGAAAACAAGTTAGATAGCTTTATAAATCACATCAAGGAGTTATGAGACACACAGGTTTGATCTTTGCTAAAGAGGCTAATGGGGAAGTGTGAGCAGTATCTACAGACAGGAGAGCTGGACACTGCTAAATGAGAGACATTACAGGATTACAGGAAATCATTATCTTTCTATCATTACACTATTTAGATCTGGCAGCTTAGGTAGATTTGAACTCACATCTATCCTGCTTTTATCAATGACATTAGCTAAAAGAATAGCAAAAATGTTCACAAAGGCCTTGAGGTCTCCTCAGAAACTGCAAGTGCTATCAGTAGCCCTTGGAGCAGAGCCAGTATTTTGTTTCCCTTTGCTGTTGAAGTTCCACGTGCTTCCTGGTCCCTCTCGGTCTGGGATCACACCTCACAGCATCAGGAAGCAGGGTCAGGGATGTCATTCAGTGCCAAGCCAAAGAATGTGCTGCACAGCTCCATCCATATGGCAGCAGAGGAGGAGTCTGAGTAGGATCCTTTTCTGCAAGGGTGTGGGAGCAGGTGAGCCCTGAGCCAAGGGGGGATGTTGTCAGATTTCTGAAAGTCCCTCTGGAGCTGATGTGCTTCATCCCTTTTTATGATCTCCTTGAGCTAAATGACACATTGATAAACTGTCTAGGATAAATAGTGTTTTCCAGACATTACCAGACAGTGGGGAATTTTTCAATGATCCTTTGTCACTGTTTAAGATCAAAAAGGTTTGTAACGAGTGAAATGGGAGGAAGAAAAAGCTTCTTGATATTGCAGTGAGTGTTTAAGTATCCTATTGTTTAGTTAACATGTTTTGACAGATTTGGTTTCAAGATGCATAAAAGTGTAAAAAACCACTGTTATATAACCCTCATCAGTCAAGAATTGAAATTTAGATTTACTTCTTACTGAACAGAGCTATTGTGTTCTACCATGGAGCTAGTGAAAATGCATAGCCATAACAGTGCTTGGATTTAAAACACAATATACCAGGTGGACTCTCACGGAGTGATCGGAATACTAAGTGTCACTGGTGGTTTGCAATGAGCCTGAGAGATTATTTGTTTTAGGAAAAAAGATGAGTAGGCTTGCTGTAAAAGTATGAGGAATCTCTGATTGGGGTACACATGGTAGACAGGCCAAACATCTTTCACTGTGATAAAGTGGCATCAGACACTGAAGTTGGATTGCTTGTTCTGGTGATGTTGCTGCTCCCTGCGTGCCATGGCAAGTTAATCTGGTTCAGCAGTAGCTGGGGGATGGATTTTGGCATTTGGAGTATGTTTTATCACCTGTTCCCCTTCTCTGATTTCTCTATTTGAAGTAGGGTCTATGTGTGAGAGCAGTCCCTCTGAGCTTTGATCTGCCTCAGGGTTTGCCCTAATGTCACTGCAATCTCTGCCACACAGAACAGAAAGCTTTAGAACAGAGCATGGCACAATCTTCACCAATTTTGAGCTGGATTTGTCGTGCTGTTTGATTTCCCACATTCTGCAAGTTCCCCCATGACCTGTACCTAGCACCTGCTGTATTAGGGCTTCAGAGGGGACCCTGCTGACTTCTGAAACTGCAGCTTCTGATCTGGTCCTCGCCTTGCTCCCAGCAAAACAAAGGTGATGTGCAAGCATGTCACGTAAACATGTCACTTGCATAGGAATTCATCATTTTGAGCCTTTCCCACACAGTACAGGCTTCCTAGCCTACAATGAGGAGAAAATAACAGCAATGCTAAACAATAATCTTTGTAAAATGGCAGGTTTTGGCTAACCAAGCTTCCCAGTGCAGTCCCTCCTTGCTGGCAGCAGTACCTTCTGGAAGACTGGCCAGCCTTGGCTGCAGGGACATGCCTCTGGAATACACACTTGGCAGAAAACCCTGCTGGGAAAAGCAGGCACAGCTACTGATTTGGATGGAGTTACACATGTTTACACTTGAACTGAGCTCGATCCCCCACTCTGCAGTAGTATTTAGATTCCTGGTGCTTTGCTGTGTCTGCCATTTGCTCAGGCCACCTACACACAGAGGCAATGCTGCAGCTCCTCAGGGCTTACAGCAATCCTGTTAGTTAGGGCTTTGTACAGGGCTTGCCTCTTCCCCCCCAAAATGTATTTAAACAAGTAGTAGCACGATGCTCTGCTTTTTACTGAGCCAGTAGCAAAGGAACTAAGCACAACAAGAACAGCAGGAGAAATACAGCAAAGATGTGGGGGATTAAACAACAGGCATCTTCTCATCTTACCAGCAAAGCTTTTACTGAGATATCTTTGCAGAAAGAATTTGAATGGTTCTGATTTTACACAGAGTGACATTAAAAAACCCCACAAAATTGTAGGCATTGTAAAATCTCTGTTACTGGACTATTTCAGGCTCTGGCAATAGGCAAGAATAAACACTTTCTCTTGTTTGCCAGACTGTTGCAGTGGTTTGGGTATTCTTAGGGTAAAAGGGGAATGGAGCAGGGTTGCCACTGGTGTGCTGTAAGTCCTCTCGTAGCTGCTAATGAAGAGGTGCTTGCTGCTCTTGTTTGCAACCAAGAAGGATGAGGGCTCCCTGAGGCTCTGATTCTTGTGCTCCTGGCCATCCATAACTCTCACTGTAGCGGCATGACATGAGCAAGAAAATGAAAAGGAAAAAACATTGGTTGTCTATAAGCATCTTTGAAAAATCAATCCAATAAAATGTCCAATGAATATATTCACAAGTAATCTATGCAGCTCTATGAGCTGAAAATAAATATGGGAAAGAGGAAGGTCAATCATTGTATGCCTTGTTCCAAATAAATCAAATAAGTTGTCAGATCAATTATTTGTCAAATATGAATCGAGAATTTTTGGGTTCCTCTAGTAGTATGTCGAAGAACTGCATAATTAGCATTACCTTGGCTCACCAGTGATGTTGACTTGGCCTTGAAGTTCTCTAGGCCACGTCATTCAACTGCTCAGATTCTTCTTGAATTTGTTTGTTGGGTTTGGCTGTGCATTGCTGGATGTCCAAACAGATGTATGTCATTGCTGGGTTTGCTCCTGGACAGTTCCATGTTACCTCCTGCCCTTGGCAGACCCTTCACAGCAAACTGCTGTGAATATCTTCTCATTTGCTTCCATTTACTGGAGCTGATGCCTTGAAGATTTCTGTTCCTTTGTCTCCTTGTTGCCCTATTTGATTCATTTATTAGCTTGTAAATGTCCCTGGGAACTTAGAAATCTTGCCTAGATGGATGAGTAACACAATATCAACAGAAATATTTTTGAGAACTCATCTGTGTATTTTTCTGGTAGGTTCTCCTCCATTCTTAAGAGTTCATGTCTGCTCTAATCTGAGAAAAGACTTTGATTCTTAATTTTGTACTCAATACTGGGATGCTAACTGACAGCATCTCTTTGCTTTTCTTCCCATTTTAATATACACAGCATTTAAGGCCAAATCAGGAAAAATCATTCATTGACTGTTTAACCAAAGACTTCAGCAGAAGCTTTGCCAAAGGAAGATGAAAGGTTTGGGCCAGTTACCAGCTTCAGTGCTACAGAAATACTGAAAGACCTCAGACTATGTCTCATGCCTTAGACAAGCATGATGGGGGACAAAAACTGCCAAAAGGAAAAGATACCAGGGAGTTTCACAAGCAGAGGTGACAAAGGGGCTGCAGGATATGGGAAGGGAGGATGTACAGACTTGGGAAGGAAGATCTGAGTACAGAAGTGGAAGGGAGACTTTGAACAAATGGAAAATCTCTCTAATTCCCAGCACCCACAGTATCATCTTCAGAAGCAGCTTCTCATTTCAGTTGGCTTTCTCAGAACTTAAGACTCATGTACATGTAATATTTGATGACTTATGCAGAAATAGGTCTATTTTCAAAGCTGATCTTTGCATTACATATTGAATCCATTATAGATTCTCTTCTACTTTAATGAAAAGCCTGCATGAATGGCTTAAAAATGAAAAGAACTTACATCATAAATCGGACTGAGGCACTTGCTTGAGAATTAGCATGAATATATAAAAACTTCCCCAATCAAATAAATGGTAATAGTAGAACTATTCAAATATCTCAGCATAAGTGAAAGAGATGTAAGTGCACTCTGCATTCTGTGGCATTTTGTGCATCTTTGTGAGAGGTAATATTTCCATAGTATTTAAAGGACACATTCTGTCTTTTTATGCAGGGATGCAGTCTGACATGAGAGCAAGTCCTGATTAGGCTGAGTACTTGGATCAAGAATTCATGGCTTGTGTTCAAAAACATTTTAAGAAGTAGTCCTTCTGTGGAAGAGATATGGAACTAAGATGTACATGGAGCTCTCCATGACTCATAAGCAAATGCATGGAAGTACAGGCCGTGGGGTACTGCATCCTCACAAGGAACTGTTCAGAGGATGCCTCACAACAGTAGAGGGGATAAAAAAGGGGCATAATCCGTCCCTGAAAGTTTTTTCACTCCAGACTATGGCTCTACATTGCAGTTTTTAGCCATGGATGGGAATGATCACCAAGCAGAATGAAATAATTGGGTCAGAACTGCGATTACAGTGTCGTTCTGTTTTGCTAGCTAAGCTAGTATTTTGCCCAAAAGATTTAAGAATTTTGGATTGGTAACAGAAATGAACAGGCAGAATGAGAAGAGCAGACAAATTAAACTTGGAGCCACTCTATTCTTCTGTTTTATTTTCTTTCTTGGAGTTTGCTGGGCAGTACAAATGTTGCCTTGTTGACACTCCTATAGCCAATAGCATATTTTCTGTGCTTGATAAGGGAACAAGTCTTTTCCACTTACCTGGGGGAACAGCACACTCAAAGTAAAACTATTATTTATTTATAGAACAAATGGGAAGGTACTTAGGGAAGATCAAGTATGTAGAATGAAATGCCAAGGTTTTCTTTTATATCACAAATGGAAGTGATTTGCTGTCATCCCTCATTTGGAAGATCCCCGTCATTGTGGATGTTCTAACCCATCCACCCCACGCAGAATATCCAGGCCTCTGTGTGCTGGGTTGTCATGGGTACCTGTGTGCATCCATGAACTCTGCTCAGATGGAGCCTAAACAATCACATACCTACACAGAGAAAAATTCTCTTTTCATCAAAAAGAGCTTCATTTGGGCTCACACTTCTCTCTGTCTCTCCACAGAAGCTTGTTTACTCAAAAGCAAATATATAAAACATTTATAAAAATGTCAGCATAGCTGCAGCTTTGGAATGGGGCTGGGAGAAAGCATTTTTTTTTTTTTTTTTTCCCAGAGAAAGGGGAGAATGACTGTTTTGGTCTCCTGATCTTGGAGAAATGAAGTACCCTCAGAAAATTTTGGGGTTGGTCCTGCCTGTGGACTACTCCAGCATTTATGGTTGTAGCCAAGGGATGGAGTGAGTGTCTACCACCGCTGCCATCTCCTCTCCCTCCCCTAGGAGCAGGGGAAGCAGCAGATTGGAAGCAAATCACCACAAAATGCAGTATCAAGTAAGGATTCAAGCTTTCTGCCCCCTGTTCCACCTACTCTAGAGATATTTCCCAGCATGTGGCCCATGGGTTCCCAATTTTGATGGAAAACACAGGCTGATTCTGAAATGTGACAGCGATTCAGAGGGAGGGAGGAGAGACTGCCAGATGGCTCTGCTTTGCACCTTCTTCAGTTTGCAGGATAACACTTTGTGATTTGCCATAAATTTATCATTTTCTTCTGTGCTGTGGAATGAAGCTAAACTTTTGGCCTCTTGGCTCCATCGTTCCATGTAAGACCAAAGTGATGCAGTACTGTGGAGGGAGGAGGAAGAATATCTGCTCCTGTTTGTGCAAAGGGAATAACTGGGGGTGTGCTGTGGCAGGAAGGAGAAGGAGCTCATCAAGAATATAATTAGCAGAGCTGGAAACACCCCCTCACTGCCCACAGTGAGTGCCACACATCTCATTCCTCTGAGAGTCTGGGTGGAGGTGTCTTAGATCCATGAGACCAGAAGGACCTGTTTATTGAGGTGATCATAATCTGAGGTGGAATTATAGTCTGAATTGATGAACTTTTGGTGATATATTACTTGTTACTGTGCAAATCCAAATGACACTTTCTTTGCTAATTTTCTTTGCTCTCTTCCTGCTGGTGCAGCAGAAAATGGTGAAGCAATTCCACTGGGGCATGGTGGGCCACTAATCTTCACACTAAGAGACAGCAGGATGTGCTGTGCTTTCAGATCTGTGTTTCAGTGTCCTCCTTTGTCCTTCTGGCCTCTCTTCAGAGCTTCCATGGAGAAAATTTTAACCAATTTACTTTCACACTGTAACTAGTAGGAGTGTGATAATATCACTTTACATGATTATTTTTGGTAGTTGCTACCAGGGACTTAAGAGTAACAAGAATATAAATAACCATTACATGACCTTAATACATTCCTTCTAGTTTATGAAAATGTCAATTTTCTTTTATGATAATTTTAACAAATATAGCACATAGAGCAGAAACTTGCAGTTGGGAGTGCTGATTTTTTTAACTTCAAGAGAGAATTTAGTACAGAAAACTTGTCAATAGGAGGGGTTTGGAGCATGTGTCAACATTTGCAGAGAAACTAAGTTTATGCATGTAATTTCCATATCCTGATTGAATTCTCAACTAAGCTTTTAAAATTATAGTTCTAAAATTTGCAGTGATGTTTAGTCTCTTCCAGTTTCAAATCAAGTCATGTGCATGCACTGGGCTGTTTGGCAGGATAGTGTGGCTCCATCATCCACACACAGAATGAAGAGCTTCCTACAGCTTGGCCCCCTCCATTTTGTGTCTGTTGCCAACAGAAGTCTTCTTGTGTAACTGGGGGAAGGAGGAGCTCAGCCCAGGAGATGCTCCATGTTGGGCATCAGCTCCATCACTGTCGTGCTGCACTGGGGAAGGATTCATGGCCCTACACACCCCCATGCAACCACCCCTGTTCCACTTCAACAGCCACCCCCAAACCCTACACGTCCTTCTCCCTCCCCTGTCTGTGCCCTTCCCATTGCTTTGGTGCCTATGCAGCAGCACAGCACAGCACCAAGTGTTCTGTCCCAGGGAGGCTGAGCTTCTTGCAGAGCTGTTTTATGTCCATCTCCCAAACTCGGGGGTGAGCTGCTCTGTGTGCACATCTCCCTCAGCCACCCAGTCAGGCAGGTCAGACTAGAGGCTGGACACTGGCAATGCCACCAGCAGCGAGCTACACTTAATATTTTGCATGTGATCTAGATGCATTTTATAATTAAGTAAAAGTGCAAATAGCTACACTTTTAATATCTAAATATCTGTATTTGCACTCTGAAATCCATGCTCCTTTTCAGTACAATGTAGCTGAAGTGGCTTCCTTCAGAGCAGATGCCTGTAGCCACTTGCCCTCTCATCGGGCATTAGGTGCACAGAACATAATACCTGCTATCATTTCTCAAAGGAGCTGCTTTGTTCAGGGAAACTTGGGTTTAGCTATCAATTTACTGTAAATGTGCAAGCAATTTAACTTCTACTCAGAAATGCATCTAAAGCATTAGCTTGCAAACAACTGTATGTGCAGAAGTTTGGTTTTCTCAAGAGAGAAATGTGCGAATGTGCCAAGATAAGATTAATTAAATCCTTTCTGTCTGCTCCTGTTTTAAAAGTTCTTCATTGCCACTGCAATGGCTAGAATCACAAATCTGCTTTTGCTATGGAATGTATCTAAATGGAAATAAAGATAGCTACAAGTGTATGTAGTGTGCTGCACATGTGAGCTCTGGTCAGGATAATAGGTTTAATGTAAGAATTCATACTTTTTTTGATAGCACCTGCTGATTTTCGGTATATTCCGATGGGAATACCAGACTTTGAGAATAAATCCTTTCTGTATTCGAAGATCCTATTCAAATGAAAATTGTAATTTAGACACAATGACATGGTTTAAAATAATCTGTGTAGGTTGTACCAAGAGTCTGTCCTTAATAAAACATTGATCTCAGTCTTATTTGTCACCTTTAACAAGGTTTTTCCTGTAAAGGAAGAACTGTCTCCAGAAGGTCTAGTATAAACAATAAAGCAGGATGAGGAGGCTCCCTGTTTTCCAGATTGAGTTTGTTTTATGGGATTACATTCTATTAAGTCTGAATTTAAACAGAAACTCAGCAGGAAAACAAGTATCAGTTTCCATCGTCTAAGATTTTAGTTTGCTTGGGGGTTTTTAGGGGTTTGTTTTAGTATGAGATTTGGTGGCAAATCTGCTAGGACTAAAAATTTGCAGGTTTTATAAAAACAAACTCTATTTCTTTGAACTCTGTTTCAAAAGTATTTTCAGGTTGTGGAGTGAATTAAGATGGTTCATTTGAAGCAGGAGGTGGTCTGATTGCACTGTCCATAGCTCTGAGCAGTCTGTCATGGGAATGTTCACAGGTGTGCTTGGCACTGGGCAGGTCAGGGCATTCCCAGGAGCTCTGCCGTGCTCCCTGCCCTTGCAGGGATGATCCAGATCCCTTCTGCCAAGGGCCTGGAGGGATTCTTTTTTTTCCCTCTTCACCACAAATCCATTAATACAAAACCAGCACAGAGCCCCACAGAGGCTCAGCCCCTGGAAACAGACACAGCAATGCTGTGCACACGTTTGTGCCACTGCCCTTGGGCTGGTGGGCAGAGCTCCGTGGTGCCAGGGCAGGATCTGGAAGTCCAAACACACTGACATTGGAGAGAGGTTTTCCTGATGAACCTCTGGGGCTGGAACCCTTCCACAGGCCTGTCTCAGGCCTTAGAGAACTACACAAGAATCCACTTCCAACTGAGATACTGCTAAAATTATTTTTAGCAGAAATGCCTGAATTCAGCAGAGATGGGCATTTAGGCAGGATTTTCAGGCAGGTTGTCTCAACAGGGGCCCTGGTTTCCTACTCCAGAGATAGGCAAAGCAGAGAGCAGGAGGTCAGGTTTGCAAAGGCCTCACCTGCTTCCACGAGTTGTCCCACAATAGATCATTCAAATTTTCTTTTAATAAACTGATGATGGTTAGAAGGCAAGGGACTTCTTCACCCAAAAAAGGATTTGAACTCACATTTCCCACATTCAAGAGATTCAGCTGAGGCCTGTAAGGTTAAGTTGCTATTCTCCAGTTAGCTCTCTCTCAGTAGGTTCCATGTTTGTCCACAAGTGAACAAATAAATTTTTTTCTTCAATCCAGAGCCCCAAAGCTTGCCTGTGTGAAGGAAGCTGCTCTTACTGCTACACAAGCCCTTGGGTACTGCACTGCTGTGCCACCAGTTTGATTATATATGATATATATATTATGTGAATATATGATTATATATATGATATGAATAGCAGGAAACTTTTCTTTTTTGCCAATGCCAGGGGTAAGAGGAGGTTTGGAAGTCACACAGCATTTTTGTGACAAATAGATCAAGATTTAATGCTTCTTAACCATTGCTGCATGGGAACAAAAGGACTTTATTTGTAGATTAAACAAATTCTGGTGAGTAGCTTCTGTTTCTCGTTGGCCCTCAGGGCTGATCCAACACTGCTTTCCTTAAGCTTTCACAGCACAGCTCTGTCACAGTAATGCTGGATAATACTACCACCAATATTGATTGTTCCAGGACTACAAAAGGTAGTAGCTGTTGCAAATACTTTGATCATTTCACTTCTCCATTGAATATATGCTACGTTCATGAAGACTTTAAAAAATCCCAAATAAATAGTTCTAATCAAAGGAACAGGGGTGAGAGGCAACCATGGTTCTGTGTGTGTAGGCAAGAGCAGAAATCTTGCACCTGGTGTGGGCAGGCTTGTGCATTCACAGCACTCAGCCTGTCTGTTTATCAATATTATGATGGCTGAAGAAAAACTGCATTTCTAAACCCTTAGTTTTGATTTTCATTGTTTTGTCAGCAATTTCTATATGATTGGCAGAACTTTGGATATAAAAGCCTACTTTAAGCATTAGATCAATCATGAGATTTTATAGCTATTGCATTTGTATCCTTTTCACTTGCCACCTAATGGTGAAACACTGGGGATTCCCATTTTCAACTTGTCTAAAAAAGGTAGCAGAAGACTTACAGAGATTTGTATCACCTGCTGCACATTTTGTGATGACCTGGCACACACAGTCATCATGAGGAGCTGGAGGCCCACAAGAATTGAATGAATGAGTCCATGAATATTTTCAAGGCAGGGCAAACACTGAGTCCCCCCTCCTCAGCTGGTGCATTGTGCTGGCTTGGTTGTGTTGAACTGGCAGCACTTGGAGTGTTGTGTGGCTCAGCCTTGACTCCCTGTGTGGAAGAGCCTTTTTTACTGTTGACTCTTCCAGGAGATAGCAGAGGTTTTACACTGTGTGTCTAAGCACACCCTTAATTATATTACTCTTTCTCTGCTTCCTACTGGTATAGTGAAAATATATTTTCATTTCAGTGATTGAAGTCTCTGACATCTATCCAGTGCCTCACAAAATAAAACTGTCGCTCCTTTTATCTCTCCATTATTCCTTTAGCAATCTGATTCTCTATTTTTTCATTTCATATGTACATGGGCTGAAAACCTTAACAATATTGCTGATAAAACTGTAAGTTTTTTCTCTTTTATGAGGCAGATTGCTCCAGTGCCTTTCCAAATAATAGTTATTTCTTCTTCTTCTTTGCTTGAAGACTTAAAAGTCTTTGTGTATCTACAATTACCATCTATTAATCCAAGAGTATAATCAATCTAACGCCTCCACAGTATTAGAAATGGTTTGGATGTTTTCCCTAATTTAATCTCACCTGCAAAATTTGAAATGTGAATTTCAAGCCCATCAATCACACCATTTTTGTACATGATAGTACAGTAGGAAGATGGAGTTCAAAAGTTCAGATGTGTAACTTGTTTCTGAGGTCTTTTTGGGTTATATGTTATTTATGTTTCTGCTTAGTACTTCTCCTTAGAGCCCTGTTAGTTATGTTTGATACCTTGGAATCCTATTCTGCTAGAATTTTAGCTCTTCTGGTATTTTTTTAGCAAAAGAAAATCATTTTTCTCCATCCTAGTAATAGAAGAAATTAGGGTAGAAGGGTCAACCAAAGCCCTGGATCAACTGAAGTCTTTCAGTGAACTTCACTGAGATTGAGATCTGTTCTTTCAAAAAGGGGGATAAAATTGAGGTGGCAGCTCATTACCCTCGGCAGCCAGGACTGAAGAAGGATGAAAAAAATTGGCCACCTGCTCTCCCTTCAGTGTGATGTGGATAGGTATGGATAGGTATGGATAAGTGGGTGAAGAGTATTTGGTTAGAAGTACTTCTGGAGTGTGTGGGGCACTTGATATTTGCATATCCTCCCATTTTACCACAAATATATTCACCTTCAGAACAGTTAGTAAGTAAGAACAGTGTTCACTTGGAGATTTTGATGATTGGATTTTCTGCAATTATTTGCCATAATAAAATAGCTCAAATCATCTGTCTTTTACTTTATTTTTCGAATCTGAATTTAAGTTTCTCTTTTTTGTTTGGTTTGGTTTTTTTTTTTTTTTTAAGGTCAAATTGCTGCTGCCCATGTAATCTGCCTATGTTTGAGAGGAAACAGCTGTCCTTATGTTTAGATTAGCAATGCCCCCGAACCTTTTCCACATGCAGGTGAGGCAGCACTGACACCTCAGGTACCTGCCTGTGGGTACCCACACATTGTTTGCTATTTCTTGCCTGGCTTTTTAAGGAAAGACCTATTGGTCAGATTGGTTTGGCTTGGATCACACAGCTTCAGCCAGAAAAGCAATGATATTCATGTTCTGTTCCTCAGGAGCAGCTGGAAATGCCTGTTTGAACAGAAAATACTGTCTGCACAAAAGCTGCCTCCAGCACAGGGTTGGCTGGGAGCTATTGCTGCTCTCAAATGCTCACAAGGAGATGGGAGGGTGGGAGGGAAAGGGGCACTGCTGCCTGTTTGGTGTCTGTGCTGCTGCTCCGGGGGAGAGGCCTGGGGAAAAGGAAGGGGGAGAAGGAGATCCTTAAACTGATGAGGAGCTGAGCCTGCATTTGAGAGTGTAGAGATTAAAGGTTATGTCTCTACATTCCCACTGATTCTACTGAGGTCACTGGAACCTCTCAGGGACTCAGCTGGCTGCCCTGGCACAACTAATTGCAGGATTGAACCCAGCTGATTATATTTGAAATTGTCTTTATAATGGTTACTCCATTTTCTGATGCTTTCTCATGTTAGTAGAAATCTAATATTTTTACTAAATCTATATTTTGTGTGATCCCGGATTCAGAAGAGAGCTTGTTAAACTTCTATTTGTACTGTTCATCCCATCAAGGTTGCTTATCATTGTTGCACAAGAAAAGGAAACATATCAAATAAAAAAAATCCGTTTTATAGTTGGCAAACGCGTGTATTTTGTCTTTGTATGATGTGTTGTCATTCATCATCTAACCTTGGGGAAATCAGGGGCACTCTAACAATGGCAAGAGGCCAATAAAAAAGAAAATTATTTCAGTAAAATCTGTGCTAGGGATATGTAAAAGAGAAATGCCCCTGGGTAATAAAAATTCCCCATGCATAATGGCTGTGGATGCGTCAAGCAGGCGTGCTGTACACCCAGGCAGCTCAGCCCCAGCTGGCCCTGCTCACCGGGCTCAGGTGTGCAGAGATGATGGCAGAGCTGGAGAACGGGAGGCCAAGTGGGAAGCCAAGGACCCAGGAGCCAAGTGCTTGGAAGTGCTGCCGTGTCTTTACCCGTCTCTTGTGCCTCTTTGTTAGAGCTGTCTCCTTCGCTCTTGCCTTTCTCATTATTACTCTCTGCTGCAGAGTTTGGGCTCAGTTCCGAGGCTGAGGCCTGCTCCTGCTGAACGTCTCCCATATCCTTTCCCTGTTTGCCAGCCTGTCTCATTAGAGTCTGAGAGCTTGTGCTGTGCTGCAGCAATGACATTGCTCACTCTCGCTTTGGTGCGCTCTAGGGGCTGTGCTTCTCTCCAATTTATAGCTGGATACAATTTCTACTGTCATCCCCTTTGGACTTGGCTCGCATAGCTTCAGGAGGCTTCTTAATGTACAGCTCCTTGGTCCTGACTTTTAGCTTTGTGAGGACCTAGCCCCAATCTGTGTCTTAGCCAGGGCCCTCAATGTTCTGAACAAGAAGGCAGTTTTTCACAAGAAACCACTTTTCCAGCAAGTCCTGTTCTGACAGACTGCAATCCCAGCAAAGAGTGTGGCTCCTGCTGCAGGTCCGAAGTTACTGGATGTTTCCATGTTATATTTAATATTTTTGTTTATTGCACTTTTTATTCTCACTGTTGTTCAAGATAGTAAGGGGCATAAATCTCAGATTTGGGGTAGGTCAATAGGTTATTGGGTGACTGGGGCTCTGTCCTTGCTCTTGGCCAGCAGTTACCACACAGTGAGCATCTGACTGCCCTGGGCTATTTCCTGCCTGTCTGACCAGCTCCTAACAGGCAAGAGTCGCACTCATAAAACAAGTCACTGTTAAAAAGAAATCATTACAAAGGGGTGGCTCTGCCAGCTGGCACTGGAATGTGGGAAAGGTCCCTGAACTTTGACACTGGAGTTAGAAAAGTCTTCCAGAAGCAGTAAGTCAGAGCTCTTGCAGCACAGAAAGCTCCTTGCAGATAAGTCTAGACACAATCCCTGCTCCTCTTCTAGTGCACGTCACCCCAATGACTCTTATCTCCTTCATTTCCACATGGCATTTTCCATTTGCAGTGACACAGAGGACTCACAGTGAAGGGCAGACCCTTCCCACAGCAGGCACTCACTGTATTTACTTCTCCCTGCCCCATTGGCCCCCACCTTATTGTCCACTACAGCAAATTCAAGCTTTTTGTCTTCTTGTCTTCATCAGAGTAGCCTGTCATAACTCCTAGTGTGAGCAACTGTGAGTTTTCTCTTTGAATCAGACTATTGCTTGAATCAAGTCCTTTTATCTCCTTTTTCTCATTTTAAAAGGGTTTAGTTAATCCTGCTGGCACTAATATTTGAGCCAAAAAGCTGGGGTAAATGAATCTGTGATGAGCTCTGTGCTACTGTAACTGATTTCCTCTGGTACCAAGCTAGGTGCTTTAAAAATAGCTGGGGTACCAATATGCTCCAGCAGAGTAATTTCTGTGCCTGGAGCAGAGACATGCCTGAAGAATCTAAATTAGTAACAACTTTGCTGACTTGATTCCAGCTGCACCAGCTGTTTGTTTAGGTAGACAGCCAAACAGCAAACACCCACAAAGCTGTTAACTCTGCAAATCTCCACTAAGTATTTCCTAAACTACTGCAGACAAATTTCTGATGGGGCCTTAATCTCTATAAAATCTATTGAATGATGTCAAAGCACCATTAGTCAGCATGTCATTGGGCCTACTTTGCTGGGTGGCTCAGTGATTTGTCTCCCCTTTCTTACTGCAGAAAAGTGAAAAGGGGAAGACTTTACACAGCAAGGGACTGGGGCACAGCCCACAGTTGATGAGCTGGTGGGTGGTACCCAAATGCCCCAAGGTGTGATTTCAGAAAGAAGCCTGAGCTTGAAGAGGTTTTTCCTTCTCTGTTTTTTATATCTGTGGAAACAAGTGAAAATTAGCCCTTTACAGTCTTGGGAAAGCAACATTATTCATTTTTTGCCCTTACTCATACAAGACTAAGGGTGGTATCACCAAAGGGGTGCTGCACAGTTAAATGTGCAATCAGCAGGAAATAAATGCACAAAGCCATGTCCTAAAGGAGCACTGTTAGGTCATGTTTAATATTGGAACTGTTCTGGTTTATGCCTGTTTAGACCTCCTGATGCTAACAGTTATCACTGAGAAGAAGCTGGGGCTGCAGGGGGGCAGGCTGCCTGCCACAACAGCATCCCAGGGTGAAGCCTGCACTTTATTGCTGCTTGCCATCTCCTCAGTTCTGGGACTCAGTGAGAACCCACACAATTTTCTGAAGCTGAAGCCTTTGCCTCTGGTCATCACATAACATCAGCCTGGACTAGAGAAGTTATTGCTGTCAACAGTAACAGATGCAAAAAAGTTACCAGTGTTTTTTGAAAATGAAAGCAAAACCAAAAAACCCCAATGCTTCTCCTGCCAGCCTAAAAAGCAAGGACACCAGGCAACAGTTCAAACGGGGCCCTTGCATGCAAACAAACAAAGATGCCTGTCAGGGCTGGAGACAGAAAAAATGGCACAGCTGTACCACCACATCAATGAAATTGTATGAGCCTTTTTGTTCTCAAGAATGCAGACAGATGCCACCTGAAACACAGGATGCTTGAAAATAACACACACACACAGAGTTAAACCACGCACACTCTTTGAGCTTCCCCTCCTTTGCACAAATGGCATTCACACTGCTAGTGTTGACTGGAACCAAGAGAAGCTGTCCTCACAAAAGCGTGAACTTGTACAGAACCAAAGGGTAGCTTAGCAAAAAAGTATTTTTCGAGATGGCAAATGATAATTTCTTAGAAATCACCTCCATATTCATGACTGCAAAATTAAATACAGACAGTGAGATTTGAATTTAGAGCCTAGGCAGCAGAAGATGCTGACTGTAGATATAATTTTTGTCGCCCAAGTTGACTCTCACTGAGCCTAATTTTCATGCATGCATGCAAGTCACCTTGATACCTGTGCCCAGTTTGACTCGTGCAGGGAGGCCTGTACTCCTGCTTGTACCCTAGAGAAACACTCTGCAAATAAGAACTGTCCCTGCAATAAACTGAGTCACCCTCTCATCAAGCTGGTAGTCTTTGAAAAATGCCTGGAAATATGACCCGTTTTTAAAATAGTTAGTGCTAGTCAGTTGATTCATTAAAAGGCAAAGAGGCGGATAACATCCTTAGTGAACTTTGTGCTCTTGGCACGGTTTCCACTGCCTGGAGAGAGGCTGTGTTATGTCTTTAAGGGAGAGAGTGGTTGTGTAAAACAGCCATTTTTTACAGTTCAAAAGATAATTGAATTCTCTGATTTACAAGCTCTAGCTTTTTATCCTCTCTGTCCTCTAGTATGTTGTTGCACAGTCCCCCTGCTCCTTCCTGAGCTCCCAGGTTAAAGCTGGCTCATGAGAGGGAGCTTTGGACACTGGGCAGCGTAAATGGCCTGACCAAACTGAAAAAGTGCTGAAGTCCCAGGACACAGAATGTGATTAGATGATCTGATGGCCAGTTTCTTATCACTTGGGGTTTTTTAGGTTTAAATTGAAGGCAGGAGCCAGCTGAGTTAAATTTCCAGTCAGATGCAGAGGAGATTAGATGAGTGGTTTGCAGGAAAAGGAAGTAATTTATCTCATCATCTGCAGTTGGCACTGAGGGCCAGCGCTGGGAGGTACTTTGGGGCAGCAGCGCTGATGACTTTTGGCCGGGAAGGGCTGAGTTCATGCGGTGGCAGACGCGGCTCCATGGCAACCTTGCTGTCCTTCCTAGACCGACTCTTGCCACTCTGCAGAGCAGCACAGGAGAGGAAAAGCTGCCGGAGCAGTGTTCCTGGCATTAGAGGGCAGCACCATAAGCACGCCTTTCTTTCCTAGCAAGGAGGGTAGGACTGTTCCAAGCAGGAAAAGAAATGTGCCCATGAAAAACGTGAAAGAACTCATGTCAGACAATTCTAATATGTCTGTGTAAGAGAGAGCAATTTCTTCATCATCAACAAAATCATCATCAATCTTGATAAATCAGTGGCTTAAAAATTTCATTGTAAGATTTCAGAGTGGAAAATACATTTCAGATAAACGATAATTAAAGAGGATTTTCCTACCAAAAATGTGAGGAATCTGACTTTAAATTGGTGTGAAGATACGGATCTTAATCTGCAAAAACCTGAAGGCATTAATCTTTTGAGAAAATATTTACATAGGCATATTATAATCTTGTTTGGGGATTTGTTCTGCACTGGATGGAGAGTATGTTATGCAGACACTAATGAAAGGAAAAATAAGCTTTGTAAACATGTTCTGTATGAAAACAGTACAATATATTGCAAGGTTCAGGTAAGTTCAAGGTACCACAGGGAACTTGCAAGAGAAGTGGTGCTTTCCCATCATACTAATGGTACATGTTCATACGTGCAGGCTAGACAAATTCTCTGTAACACAGCACAGAAGCTTCATCAGCCTCTTCCCATGCTTCTACTGTAGGAGGTGGTGCAAAGCCCCTTTGGTTGTGCCCTTCAAAATACAGCCAGGGAGCCCCTCCCCACTGTAGAAAGAAGCTGCACTTCTGCAGGTGAGAGATGCTGAAGAAAGAGATCACAAGTAATGGGAAGGCATTTTGTTCTCAGATGTGGTGCCTGCTGCAACTTTGGGGATGCAGTTGGGGCAATGGCTTCAGTGATACTGACTACAGTCACGTCCCAAACCCACTGTTGCAAAATTCCACTACAGTATGTTCATTAAAACTTAGAATAAACAAAAACGTTATCTATAATGCTAACTAGTATCAATTTAAAAAAAAGGAGATACATTATAGTGGCTTATCTCTTATACCTGGCCATTAGCCATGACTGAACTGCACTCATGTCACAGTTTTAATGCAGTGCAAGTACACCCAACTCTTTGAAAACCAGAAAGGAGCCATGGTGCTGGGCACTGGGCAAAGGACACACAGACAGACATAAACTGTGCCTGTGGGTTAGCAAAAAACATAATATATGAGCAAACAGACTGAAAAATCATTGAGAAGTCTCCTTTTATTGAAGCAAAGCAATATGCTGCAATATACAAAAAAAAATTGATTCTTTCAAGCTGCCAGAGATATTAGAGAAGCATTGCAGAGAACATCACATTGGCCACTAATTCTTAAAAAAACCCTGACAGCACAAACCTCCAAAAAAAGAAGCCTTTGAAGCAGTTTTGATAGTGCTGTTTTAATAAATTTTGATGAGATAGGAGTCTCTGTGGCAGCTACTTATAAATACTGATGGGCAGATTGATTTAGATGAAACAATTACAGTCTATACTAACCTAAAAAAAAATTATACATTTTTGTGAAGATCAAACAATAGCTGGAGAAGCTACCTTAGACTGTGTGATCCCTGATGGGCACATTTTGAATATACTAGATTTTCTTACTCTTAACTGAAAGTCGGTGGTGAGAGTAATGAGGCAATGTAATACTTTACCTTTCTTGCCTTTTATAATAATTTAGTTCCAGCAAGCTTTGGTAAGATCACAGTTTTATTTCAAGATCCAACAGATCAATACAGCAGTATACATTTAGTGCTTGAGGGAAAATTTACTAAAAATCGTTTCATGATGAAAATGCCAAAGGCAGATGCTTTTGTTCAATCTGTTGCTTTGAAGGGACCTTGTAATCTTAATTCCACATAAAAGACTTATGGCCATTATATCAAACAAAGGCAGTAGGGGTCCCTGTAGAATGAATCTATTTTAAAACCCACAGTATTAACACATTTTAACATAGCAGTCTGTATAATTACTTTGGACTGACAGCTGATCCTACAATGTATGAAAGACTTTGACTCATATATGTACAAAATCTATCTGTTTTTCTTTGCCTAGCCAGTGCTCCCCCATCCAAGTGAAAGGGGTCACAGAGTATTTCAGCCAGCAATGTTATACCTTCCAAAATTTTGGAGGAATCACTGGCAGCAAACAAGATCAAGCTGAACTTAGAACAATTCCTGTGCTGATAAATCAGCATTTCCCGTTATTTCTGTTTTTGTGGTGGCACGTAGAATATGGAAGCTTTCTGGATATTTAGAAAATGAGTTGAAACTCATATATCAGGTAAGGATTTACTAGGGAGGGCGCCCTTAGTCACTGAGCATTAGAGCCTGCTCCCCATGTCATGTCACGGTGTTGGCAGCTCGAGACTCCTTACTGTGGTACCGTGTTCTCAGGGTGCCACTGTGATCCCTCACGGCACTCCCAGATGATTTGGTCTCTCAACAACTGCACTTTCCCAAAGCAGGAGACAACTTCAGACACTGCAGCAGTCAGAGAGTATTTAGCTCCAGTATTTGACACCACTCTAGGCTGGAGGGCAGAAGTAGAGGTGATGCTCCCCAAGCACATGCTGTGACTACAGCTGCAGCGTCCTTTTCCACTACCTCATATTTGGACTGCATCTGCTCTTGCTAACTCTGGATTTTCATCTATTGTACTTTAAAACCAGGAGCAAATGCCTTGACCTGTATTCACAACAGTTGTGTAATTTCCTTGTAATCAAAGGAAGTTTATTAACCTAACCTTATTTCTTTTCAGCTGAGATAATCAAAGCAATCAGCCTGCCTGGACAGCAGTATGAAGAGTTGAAATACAGAGAGCTAGTGCAGAATCCCATCACATGTTGCAGTCTTGCTTCTCTTGTACATCCAAACTGCTAGAGTGGGAATTCTGAAGCAGCCTAAATTGCAAAATCTTGCTCAAGGAGAGAGTCCTACTGGGAGATAAGTGACAGTAATGGTCAGTCGGACTTTGGTGGAGAGGGAAGTGTTCTAAACTCAGCCTCTCAGATATTAAAGTTTACTCCTCTCAGTTGCAGAGTCAATTGCAGCACAGAATCAGAATTGACTATGTGTGCAATAAAGCTGGGCTTGCTCCCAGTCTGGCTGCCAGTGTCATTCCTGTGCTGGCATTTCAAATACAGCCACCCTGCAAATGAGTTTAAGTTGTGCACAGTGTAGGAGATTCATTCTTTCAGATCCTGAGACAGAAGAACAGGATATTTTTTCCCCCTAATGAATGTAGTCTTATTTCCTGCTGAGATTTAATACACTACAGGTAACCTTGAAATGCAGTGATTGTTTTTGGAAGGCAGGTAAAATGACCAAGAAGGAAGTTAAAATAAACAGGACAGAGACCCAGAAAACCCATTTTGGAGAGCAGATACTACAGTGGAGGAGACCTTTACTCTACAGAGGGCAAGTGTAGGGGTAAGCAAAAGGTAGCAGGGAAGGATGAATGCCCAAAGTCACTAATGACAGTATTTGGAAGAGTGTCTTGAAGGCTTTAGACTTTTCTCTCTAGTCCTGAGAGCAGAAGGAAAAGCAAAGTGAGCTTCCCAGCCTCCCAGTGGTTCTGCTGGAACCTAAGCAGAAGGAAGCCCCTCTGGGGGACTGAAAGCAGTAAAATATTTCACTACAGCTAACTTTTTCTTTTTTCAGTCTGCAAAAACTGATGGAAGTTTCTTGACATTCAACAACTTATCAACAAATTATTTCTAAAATGGGGCTTTATCCATGAATCTGGATCCCAAAATAAGTATTGTTACTTGTCAAATGTGCAGTTCCTGAAAGAAAGTTTTCATTACATATTTTGTACTAAAGGTCTCTGATTCTTGGACGTAAAAACATAAAGAGCTAGAGAATGACTGCTTGATTTTTCTAGTTTTATCAATTTACATGCACCTGTCCAGACTTCCTGAAATCAATCTTTGCCTATGACTGCCCTGCAGCTCTCACACACCACTGCAGAGCCAGAGTAGCTGCAGTTTTCTCACAACTTCTAGAGGACAATACGACCAAATGAGAAAAAAAGGGCTTAATTATGCATGTGTCTTAGTAACAGTGCACTAATTTTTCAAAACACACAGAAACTTTAAGCTCCATGTATTTTATTATCATACTTTGCCTTTGCACTGCCCTGCATTCCTCTCTTTCCTAAGCGTTTGTAGTGGAAGCAGACCCTTCATGTGCAGCAGCCAAATATTTCAGGTATCACATTACTTCTTTTGAGACCAGTGCCAGAGCACTGGAACACAACGGAGCAGTGGCATTCCTGAGCAGCCCTACAGCAAGGACTCACACTGCCTCTCCTGCCTGCCCAGAGCTGCGTTTGTCACTGCCTTATTGCTGCGCACAGCAGCAGAGCCTGTGTTCAGGTCACCGAGCACAGCTCCAATCTCTCATTCTTACCCGGTGTTTCATGCTCCCCGGAATCGGCTTTTGCAACTGCATTGAGTTGCTTGACGTGTGAACCCCGGACTATGATAGTTTCTTCAGGTATCGTGTAATCTTGAAGCGAGAACAAGTAATTCTGAGGCAGTAACGAGTAATTTCGGGTTCTGATGAAATCTGTGTGAATAGAAAAAAGCAGAGTGGGGTGAGCCCAAGGGCTGGTGATGGCTCCAAGTAGCCTCAAGGCTACTGTTAAACACCCTCACAACTTCAAAATGCAGGGGGAAAACATCTCTTCCAGAGACTACAGTAGAACTGCACATGAAGTGGATTTTTGAGCAACCATTAACTGAGGAGAGGACAGCGGTAGGGCGGCAACTCCTGTTAAAGACTTTATTTACATTATGTTATTTTAGCTTCGAGGCCTGGAATTGTTCCTCAGAAGCCAGCACGTGCTGAAAGGGCCGGAGCAGCCGCAGATGGTCCCTCAGGAGGACACCCGCGGGGTCGGGGGGGTCTCGGTGCGCTGCCAGCGCCGTCTGTGGCGGGGCGGCGGAGCCCTGAGGGGAGCGGGCCGGGGCCGTGAAGGGCCAGCGGGGCGGGGCCGTGGGGGAGCGGGGCGGGGCCG
>VZUI01055652.1:0-39980 GCA_013401135.1 Cettia cetti | reverse complement strand
CTTGTGGGTCCCTAGAAAGGTCGCCGTGAGCAGAAGGTTGTTTCTTATCTGAGGGGTCTGGTCGAGGTTGTGCAATCCTTTTCCTCAGCAGGCCTCCCTCCAGGGAAGAGCCACTGGGACTCCACCCGCCCCCACATGGCTTCATGACTCTGCTTGGCATTTGACACTCCCCATTATGGTTGTTACATCACTACATTTCACTGTTTTGTCATTACATCGTTTCCCCAGACCTGCAGACATTTAGCTGCTCTCTCTTCAGCATGCACCTGAAATTGTTACTCCCCCGATGACTCCTTTCCAGTCATGACAAACCCTTCACTGTGATAATTTTATTGCTGCCAGAGTAATGCTAGCCATATTTCCAATGCATGCAGGTTGCTGATGGGTGGCAGTGCAGAAGCAGAAATTTCCACCTGGGAAGAGGGGATGTTGAAAACCTCTGTGAGGATTGGGAATCACCATCTGAGGCTGCATCTAGTTAGCATGACTGTTGAAAATCTTCCACCCTCACTAGTCAGAGTCACAGTGTCCCCAGAGTCCTGGGCTAGAATTTCTTCTCACATGTGAGACCAGCACAGAATTCTTCCCTGATGGTAGGTATATGTGTTGGCAGCGGAAGAAGTGAATGAGGAGTTTTCTCTCACAAATCCCCACATAATTGTTTTCACATGGATTTCCTCAAGAGCTAAGTGAATCAATTCTGGGGGAGCATCATCTCCTTTCTGCATCCCAGGAGGCTGTACTCAAAAGGATGGAACCAGAATGGATCCAGGCATTTTTCTTGTAACAGCTGGTAGACCAAATGTATTTTTTTATTCAAGGGCACTCATGGAGCTGGTTTTCTGTATCTTTCCCTTGGAACACTTTATCTGGTCACACATGTTCTATTTAATGCAAGTGAAAGGAAAACAAATTTAATGTCACGTAGAGGGGTGCCAGGTAACAGTTGGATTATTCTATTAATTTTGAAAGGGCTTTGTTCTTGACAGCTCAGAAAATCTCTAAGGAAACATATTATTTAGCCTAGTGGGAGATACATTCAATTCTTTTTTATGTGAGAAAAGTATGGTAAATGAAAATTCATACCATAAATTATCTATTTCACTTTAGAAAAACAAAATCAGAGGGTTCTGTGTCTCCTAATACGTTTCTCATTTATGTCCTCAGTCCTGAAGCCTATTTCTTAACAAGAACAGAGATATGTGTCACCAAATTAATTTGTAGAACTGTGATGATAAAATAACTATTAACAGGATTAGAGGAGAATTACAGGGAGGACAGTGCAAGAAATGAAGGACAGGTGCCCCTTCTTGACCCAACTGTTTAGAAATCCTGAGCTTCAGAGTGGGCTGAGTTATGAGAGAGAAAGCCGCTGATGGAGTTGCTTTCTGCTTTGATATAATCCTCAAAATGTGCACACAGCCCTATTTCCTAAAGGCAGCAAGAATCCAACAGCAGGAAACAGTTTATTTGCTTTTGGCTTTAAGTGCTTTTCCTTCCTATGCACTCCTCAAATTCTTTTTGTTAGTTATGCTGCAGGACTTGTTTACACTCTGGTTCCTCTTATTTTCTTGTTGGATTTTTCAGGCCTTCTGAGTATTTGAGGAAGATACAACCTTTTGCAGAGCGGTTTCCAGTGGAGCCTATTCCTCAGTACAGTCTCTTTACTTTTCAACCAGTGACATTATTTTTGATTTGGACAGAGGTTTCTTCCAAGGTGTTTTTTTTTGCTTCTCACAGAGCTCTCCAGCTGAGAGAAGTTGTTATCTCTCTGTCTAAGATGGTTACCCAGTCACTAAAGGGCATATAGAAGTCTATACTTACCAAACAGCTAGAAATAAATAAAGAAAGGTGAGGAAGCAACTTCTCTGGGGGATGCTAGCTGAGTAGAGCCCGAGTCCAAGGCAGACAGCAGCTCCAATTCTGCTGCCATTTGGGAGCTGGAAGGCAGCTGGGCTTGATGTACTCCTTCTGAGGACATAGGCTAATGACAACTGTATATCTCCTTCATCCAGGGTGATTAGAAATGATGAAAAGTGACTGGCCTGGCAATAAAGAGCCTAATATCTAGACTGAAAATTTGCAAGGGGTTCCACAGGTCTCTTGCCTGTGTCTGCACAGAGGGACAGAGGGCTTTTTATTTAAGGCTGCTGCTTCTGTGGCTCAGCAAAATGCAGCACAGCAAGTCAAACTTTCTGCATACTCAATTTTTCTTTCTGCATACTCAATTAATATTGTTTATACTGCATTGGTGTTTTTAAGCTCCCAGTAGCAACGGTTTAATGTCTACTCAAAAGAAGTTACAAATTTATGGTCGGCACTAGGTAAATATGTTAATTTGCACAGGAAAAGAGCCTTGTGTAGGATCAACTCCAACCTCCTGTGATAACCCCTCTGTTTAGCAGATGACCTTTTTGTATTCCTTGTCAGATGGCCTCAAAGTGTTCGCTGTTCAGACCCCTAGGAGAGCAGATCTGGGGATAACAGTGCTTTGAGAAGAAGGAAATACCATACCTCTTTTTTTATAGGATCTTCCTAGATCAGATGTTATCAGTTTGTCTTTTTAGCTATGGAGGTCCTCAAGGATCCTTGGGGCTAATTTATTATGTGCTATACATGCTACATACAGCGTAATGCTTAAAAAAATACTTATAGCAGCAATAAGCTAGAAATTATGGAAAGACCTTAGATATTTCACTTCCATGAGCAAATAATGTGATATCTCCTAGAGCAGTCTAAGTGAAAGGATCCCATAATATCCCAGTTTTTATATCTCTGTCTTTTAATTATTACATGGTGTGATTTGTTGAATGTTGATAATTTACTATACTCTGCCCCAATCTTCCACTGAATTGAATAGAGATTTAGCTATTAGTATCTCTGAGATTTCTTCAGCAGTGCTACTTGGCCTCATTGTGTAGTTTAAAAGGAGACTGAATGTAGCCATCAGATAAATTTTAAATTTATTTCTTACAATAATTTCACAGTCCATCTGAAGGGCACAGATAATAAAAAGTGTAATTCTTCTGGATTTTCTAGACCTAAGACCGTGCCCCAGTTGTTTCTCCATACCTCCTTTTGTGGTTGCTTGCAGAAGCTGCTTAATAAGCAAATTGTCAGCTTCCTACTAATTATACAAGGATACTGCAGCAGTGGCTGGACAGTTATTGGGATAGATGTCCTGATGTGATGGATAATTTCAAAGGAAAAATGGAATGAGAAGCAGCTTAGAGACCTGCACATGTCTGAAGTTGATGAGTCAGGATCCTGTGCTTTATGTTTCACTGTCCACTCTGCAGGTAATGCCCTTTACCCTGACTGAACTCTGTTAGACCAGTCAATGCCCTGGTCACGTTTACAAGATAACAGGGCTGAAGAAGAGAGAAAAAGGGAGCATATCTGAAGGGATTGTATCTGCCCATATTTCCCATCTACTGGTGTCTATGTGGGTGCTACAGCATGATCCCTAGGCTTATCTTTCTGTTAAATGTCACAAAGCACCTTGAAAATGAAAAATAAATACATGAACTGTCCTTGCAACAGGAAATGCAGGAGTGACCTCCTCATGTCCTGCAGTAGTATGCAAGGCAGGGCTAGATTTAACTGGGGAACTTTCAATCTAAATCATCTGAATACTTCTGTGCTTGTAAGGGGAAATTTACTCTGCTCACTCAGTGCATCTGGGAGCTAAAATCACACAGTTTTTCTCTCAGGATACTCACAGTTCAGCTCAGTCTATGATCCTGGCAATAGCAGTCAATTTGACATTTCAAAACTCAAATCAAATACAAAAAGTTGTAACAAGGGCTATGTTCTGCCAAAAGGAAATAAGTCTTCCCAGTGGGTGTGATTTATTTCCAAAATAAAGGCAGGATTGAATGCTGTGAAATACACAGATTCCAATTTTGATCAGGCAGAAAAGAAAGCCTTTATCACGATGCTACAGCCTGCTTTCAGGACATCACAGGAGCTCAACATGCTATTTTCCATCAATAACCCCGGAGGACATCATAGGCAAAATCACCTAACAGGTGTTTCTAAATTTGTATCAGGTAATTAGGAATATGTTGTTGCAGTTCTGACAAAAACTTTGACTTTTATTAGCTGGGTTTCTGGTTAGAAAGGATGCCAATGGCACAGGCCAGGTAATGTATGAGGAAAGTTAATTGCAGCGTGAGTGTTCAATAGTTTGCAATGTTCCTGCTGATAAATATAAATGTAAGGCTTTAATTTTAAAAAATTTTGTGATACATGAACCTTTCTTAACATCATAAAACACAACATCTGGCTTAAGTTAATATAATAAATAAAGGAACTTATGAAATAGTTCTGTAAAATTTTTAAATTAATGACATTTTCTCTTTTCTTGTCATTTTCTTTTATGCAACACAGTGCTACTTTAGCAGTGCCATTTTTAATGCAGAAAGTGATTAAATGCAGTCACAGCATACAGACAACAGAATTGATGAATCCCTACATAATTCCTTTTACACTTCTTTTGTTGTCATTTGTGTTGCATGTGGCATTTTCTATGCAGAAATCCAGCTCCTCTGACTAGAGATGCTGCCTTTTTTCTTAAAATATTCCATTTACTCTGATGTACCCTACAAAGAGAGACTGCCTGATTACAGGCCATATTGGCATGCACCAACAGTCACTTATTCATTCAAAAAACCCTCATAATAAGACAGGCCTGTCCCAAATGAACTTGATGCTTCTTTGCTGGTAGCTTCAAGAGGAAGACAAATGGTCTTCAAAACAAAGACAAGTTTTTTTAAAAAAAGACAACTAAATCTTTCATCAACACCTTGACTAAGCAGGTTATTTTCTATTTAAAAATACAGCTCTACTGTTCATAACTTGCCTTTTAAATTAAAAACAAAGCAGAAAGAAATGCCACACAATAATGTCATAACCACCCCTCATTCCTTTTTTCATCTGAAAGGCAGATTGCTTCTTGTAAAAGAAGTGCTCACAAAATAAGTGTGTGACTTTTTCACAGGCAAAACCCTTCATCTTATCCTGATGTAATTACATAAAGAACATGGTAGATATATACACAATAATTATTATTCCTTTGATGACATGTATTTACTTTTATAATATATACAGATGAATGCTGGTTTGCTCAGTGTCTTTGGTTTGCAAATGTGTTCCTATGGACACATGCCTGTGTCTTATTTCTTTATCTCTCTGCTTCCAAATTTTGAGAATTTAGAAAGTTCAATCATTAATATTCCTTTAAGCATTATTTTTTCCATAAAGAAAGGTATGATGCTAGTAACACCTCCTTGTCATATGAACAAACATATACAAGTTCAAAATGCAAGGTTTTTAAACCTTCAGTTATGGGAGAGAGATGTGTGGTAAGCTGATGATCTGGTGGATGTGTTCACTCTTCTGGGAGGAACAAATCAAGCAAAGGGTTCTGTTACATGGAAAATATGGGAATAATTTGCATCAAAGTAAATAGGATATTAATGTGTCTTTCTCAGAACCATGTTAAGTAATGCCCCATGACCAGAATACATATGCTAGTCAACTCAGAAATGTGGATCGCAGCACTGAATGTTCCTTTTCTATGGAACTGAACATTACCTTCCCCCAGACAACCAGTACATGAAGGGCTTGTTCTCATTAGTTGTCACTAATGTAGGAGTCATTAGTACAGCAATGAACTTCCTACTGACATAATTTTTGCTGACTACTGGGCCTCATACATTGTGTGTCTATGAAGAAATACAATAAAGATCCTATTTCTTAGAGGGTTCTGAAGCTCTAATACTTTATTAATGAAATTTCATGCCAACACCCTTCATTATGACTGATGCAAATTTCTCTATATGTTGTGCAACAGTTTTTTACACATTCATTTTATTTTTATGGCATCATCTACATCCACAAATGGTAAAGGTCCCAGGGTTACCCAAACACAAAACATACAATGTTTGCCCCTGGCATCTTGCTGCTGGAGTGAGCAAAGAGTATGTCCACTCCCTGAGAGATGGTTTCATGAGTATGATAAAAATAAGATAAATGTTCCCTAGGGAAATGAGCATAAAAACCTGCTAAGAATGCAAAATCAAGCCTTCAAAAGAAGAAATGGAAGCAGAGTGAATGACTAGATGGGAAAGAGGGTAGTGTAGGAGATATTTTAATTTTAGGTCCAGAAATTCCAAATTTCAGTGCTGAGCTTTAAATCTATATTGCTAGAGTACAGTTTGGTGTGTAATTCTTTGCAATATTATATATTTTGGCAATATATTTCAATTTTCACAAATGATCTTTTCCTATACCAAGGCATCTGTAAATTAGACTTGATTGAAATTGCAGATTATGTCGCCTGGAAGAAATGATGTGTAGTAGATTCAGGAGAGGGACTCCCAGCCCTCAGATTATTAGTTGTTTGTGCCTTTTGAAAACTGTAAAGGGATTTTCAAATGAAAGCTGCCCTTGACAGAAAGAAGACTGAGCCTAAGGAGGCCAAAGCTCTCAGCAAAACACAATCCCGAGGCACCGATGGTTGAACTCTCCCATTCCCTGCTGCTTCCCTGGCCCTTCATACGCTGTAAGGCAGTGAGAAATCATGCAGAGAAATTGCAGGCTGCCTGTGAAGGAGGTGTAAACCTCTGTGTCAGCATAAAATGTCACACTGCCAAATTAGCTGGGGGCTCAGTTGCACTGGGAATTTGTACACATGCAGGGAGCTCACTTCACCCTACACTTTGGAGAGTGTTGTTTCACATACTACAGTATTTGTCATTTTCAAAGCCTCAAAAGCAATGGCAAAATTTTAGAGTTATGTGGTTGGAGGTATTGACCAGCTTCATCTAGATCTGTGTTGGGCGCTTTTTTTCTGCATGAAAAGTATTGAATAAATCTAAGTTGTTAGTGACTGGGGAATGCAGAGACTGCCTGAAGGCAGTGAACAGATGTGTAGGCTGAGTGAGAAATGATAAGAGAAAACTCAGCTTAGAGTGCTTGGGCTGCATCAGACTTCACATTACTTAGACCATTAACAGAGGAATAGAGCTATATAAGAGCTGAGAAATTTTATATATAAGGACTTAACATTCATGCCTGTAATTCTTTTGTGTTACCCTTTCAAGGAGGGAGTGATGCACTGTTGGCCTCTTGCAGAGCAATGTTTGTTAGGCCTGTTTAAGACTCAGGTATTTTACATGTATTTTTCAGTATAGGCTCTATTCACAATTCTATAGATTCCAGCTCTATTCAAAATTCTACTTTTTTTCCAGCAGGGGAAAATCCTTTGGCTTTTTACACCTGGTCTCAATAATGACCTCTGTGCTTTAAAACAAATGGAATAATTTTCAGAGTTTAATGAGCTTTTGCTTTCAACAGCTGCAAATAATCTAATTATCCAGCCACTGTGCATACTGGATGATTTAAGAATTAAAGACATGATTAGAGTCTGTTACAGTAATTAGAATCTATTTTAAACCAATTGCATGTGGCATTACATGGTCTAGTGAAACAAAGGCTTCTGGCTAAATGCTCTTCTTCCACTAAATGCAAAAACAAATGTTAGAACAATTGATTTTTTTTTTAAACGAGAAAATCAAGATTTCAGAAGTCAAGTAAATTAAACTATCTGTGCTTTTTTTTCTGTTTTTTTTTTTTTTAGATGCTTCATATGTCACTGAAGCAAATGGAAGAAAGATCACTGATTGCCTTTGGTTAAAATTGACTGAATATATTTGTGTATTTAGTGAATGAAAGAAAAATTACAAATTTAATGAACAAAATTGTAATTAATTGGGTTCACTAAAAGTTATAATCTAGATGGCTTGAGAAGCACTAGAAGAACTTCTTCAGGCCCCACACATCAGCTAGAAGTATTTGCAGGAGTCAGTGAGCAGGTGGATAAGGGTAATCCAGCTGATATAATGTTCCTGGATTTCCAGAAATCCCTGACAATACTTTTTGTCGAAGGCTGTCAGTGAAATTAAATTCTAATGGCAATAGAAGAAAGATCTTGTAGAAACAGAATGGGTTGAAAGACAGAAGGATGAAAGACAAGTGGTAAGATTAAACCGTTAGTTTCCTTATTGAGGGCAGTAGAATGCAGCATCTGACAGCCCTGTATGTTCATCAGTGCTGTTCAGTTCAGCCTGAGCTATTTGCATGGTCAGTGGAACTGATTAAATGTGCTTCCAACACACAACTGTTAGCTGTTTCCCCCCTTTTCCCCTGCTAAGATGGAGTCTGCACAGGTGAGCATAATATCTTTCATTTCTTTCTCTTGCTTTTTACCCTTCATCTCATACTTCATGAGAGTTCACAGGTCACAGCTCAGCTGCAAACTGTAAGCACATGGGAAAGTCAAAGGGTATCTATCTATCTGAGACTGGAGAGCAAAACCTCAGATCTGAATCTGCAAGTGAGATGGTAGCCACACCAGGTGCTGTGGAGGGTGTGTTGTGCACAACACCAGCTCTGTCTGTGCCAGATATCATAGAATGGTTTGGGTTGGAAAGGACCTTCAAGATAATCTCATTCCAACTGCCCTGCCCTAACCTTCCAATAGACCAGGTTGCTCAGAGCCCCATCCAACCTGGCCTTGAGACTCCTAGGGATGGAGCATTCACAGCTTTTCTGGGCAATTTATGCCAGTGTCTCACCATTCTCACCTCACTCATCCCAGTGACATTTTCTCAGCCATAGGCATGTGAAAATGTAAAGAGTTAAATCATTTATAGCCCTGTCACTCTAAGTAGCACTGAGAGCCTGGTAAATGATACAGGGAGCACCTCTTTGTTCAGAAAGCATTTCCTGTTAGTAAGTGTCACAGAAAGCACCTTCAGAAACCCATTTTCTCCATATTCTTAGCTGGATCATGGAACATCAGGAGGATAAAGGCTGATGACTGACTGACAGCAGGTTGTATGGCTGATCTAGGACCTGTCAAGATTCCTTATAATACTGGCATTTTTCCTTATTCTATTAATATAATGATATGGCACAGTGCAAACTTAGTCCAGCCTGGCAGTGACTGGCTCATCAGTTTCTTAAAGCTTCTTCCTATGTGTTTGCTTTCTTATCTGTCCTCTGGAGTGCATCCCATCTGCCACAGCTTGTTGCCAGGCTGGAAAGGGAGCAGTCTTCTTTCAGCTGGTCCCCCATGCCAATTACTTCCATGAAACTAGAAACCAGCTGAGCACCACTTCATTCCTGCCCACCTAAGTGTGCTTGCCTATGTTAATTTGTACCTATTTAACTGTCTCACTGTTCTGGTGACGCAAAATGTGTGAATGAGATGGACTTACCCTATAACTCTTCCTATTTTCCTGACATCCACTATTCCCTTGCACGTGTCCTAATCCAGCTGCAGTAAAGCAGGACTCTGTCCTCTTCACTCATACCACACCTGAGTGGTTTCCAATAAAATAAAGAGCCATATTTTTCAGAGTTATATAAATAGGGACCACATTGCTATCTCTTGTTGTAATAATAACCACAAGTAACATCTGTGACTCATCTCATCACTGTTAGAAGACAGTTTCTCCAGAGAGCAGAAAAGGTGTTTTTACAATGGAGATGTTACTAGTTATTACTGCAAAGAAAAGCCATAAATTTTGAAACAAAATATCAAGATATAAAAGAAATAAACCCTCCTGCTACATAAACCATGTTCTAACTAATAGGGGTAAAATAACATTTTTTTTCCATATTCCTTTTAATAGTGAGCTAATTCAGATTCTCTGTCAGTAAGTTACTATCTGAGAAAAGATGCTGAGCAGAGTAGACCACTGATTTGCCCCTGGAATGGTCATTCTGATCATTCTGTGAATTTGTGTTTTAAAAGGACAGTAATTTCACACACACTAAGCACAAGGCACCACACACGAGTGCAGACAAGCACAGTATGCACAATTTTAGGGAATGCTTGACTTATTTGTGCTATATAGACAAATGCACTTGCACTAAGCAGTTTCAAAAATCGTAAAAATTGGACAGAGTAGGTAATACGTTTTCTACTGGATTAAAAAATGACTGTAGAAGAGACAAGATATGATTCATCTAATCTAAATGAAGACATCTACATCCCCGTTGTTATAGGCTTCCTTTATTGTTGAGAGCTAGGTATTTTTAGGGTGGAATTCACCTGGCCTGTGTACTAGACATCTATATCTGATCAGCTGAATGCACCCCAGAACCAGATGCTGTTGAACCTCAACAGGTAGTGGAGAATGCAAAGCTGTCCTGTTGAGTGCAGACTCCCATGATTTCTCGCTGTGCAGCTATTTTAAATCTTAAAAATCCTAGACTGCTTTTTCTCAGATTGTGGGCCTGGATCAGGAAGGAGGTCAGGAGATTATTTAGAGTACCAGGCTGGCAGCATGTTAGGCATCATCTCCTTTCCCTCCTCTGGGAAGAGTGGTAAGGGATCACAGTTACCACTTGCAATAATTTGTATTAGCCAGGGAAGGAGCTAATTACCTTTGATTACTGACAGCTCACGTCTCTTCCAGGGCAAAAGAGTGAATTTTTCCTGCCTCTGAATAAGTGAGCTGCCAATGCTCAAGAGTCTACAAAACCACAAGCACTGAAATGAAACTGTGTTTTCAAAACGTTTGAGAACCTCCACCCCTGGTGTGTGAGGAAATCTCGGATGGCATCAGACACCAAACTCTTCCAACTCCCGTGCCATAAGACTGCTCTGAACATGCTGCCACCATGGGAATGAAAGATCAGTGTTCTCCTGCCTAGTTTTGAGCTCTGGGTTTTGCCAGTGCACAAAAAGAATTGTGTACTGGGTCATTCAGGACACCTGTCTTAGACCGTAACTCTAAATTTTCCTCTGGAGAGACTCCTCTCATTCTCATTGTACACAGTATCTGTTGTCTCCTAAGTAGGATGTATCAATTCCCCACCATACACACTGAGAAAGGCAGAGAAGATCTGCCCATGAGAAAAATCTCTAAGCAAATTACCCAAGTAAGAAACTGGGAACAACTGACTTACACAAAACAGGGAAATACTTTTTTTCAGTTGATATATTTTTTTTTCTTTTCAGATGTTAAGGTAAGGATGGATCATCAATACGGGAAATCAACATATCTTTAAAATTAACTTGAATGCAGTTGTGCTATCACTGATGTATATTCTTTCAGTGCTGCTCAGTTCTCCTCCATTTCCCATTGTCATTGATTTCCATTGCATAATTACTACATTACAGCACTTCTTAGACTGGGAAGCAAAACACTGCAGGCAGAGAATAAAGTTTTAGACTGTGGAACGTATGTCAAATCCTCTCAAAGGCTGGAAATCTGCAATTACATGCTGAAATATTGCCTCACTTACCAACTGATATGGTCCAAACAGCAATTATTTTGGCAAAAGCCTTAGTTCTTGAGTTAAAGCGGCTGTGGTGGATGGGGTTTCGGATGGCAATGTAGCGATCCAGTGAGATGGCACAGAGGTGCATGATGGAGGCGGTGGAGAAGAGCACGTCCAAGTAGATCCAAATGGCACAGAGCTTTCTAGGTAGAGGCCATTCATATCCTGCACAAGAGAAAGTTGGCATCAGCTAAAGATGTGGCATATATCTTTTGTTGTGACACGTGTCTTAGTGCATATATCCTCCCAGGAGGATAGTAGTAAGTACTAAGTACTAGCAAGTGATAGATTTAGAAGCTGCCTGACACTGTTTTAAGAAAATATTTTTATTTGTTTACAGCCTTCTCGCTGTAGCTTTTGGGGTTAACTCTGTTTCTTTCAGAGGCTACAGGCAGCATATGTTTTTTCTTTTTAATTCTATTTGCATAATGCTAGTGCTTGGTGCTATGATTAAACATTTTTGGCAGCAAATCTATGAAAAGAGAAGCAATTTTGTCATTGTAAATCTGCAAGTTCTCAATTTTGCTTTAGGAGTTTTTATCCACATAATTACTGCATTATCAACACCTGCTGATATGCAAAGCTGCCTTAAGTCTGAAAGTAAAACTTTGGATTTAATGGAAGCTAAAGAAGAAAAATTATTTTGTTGCATACAAGTAATATTTATCTCTCCTGTCTTTAGGCCTCTACCACATACTTAAATAAGCATATTCCCTGTGTCAATGAATATTGATAGGCTCCTCTGGGGAATACAATCCAAAGCAGATGCATTAGTGTTTACCAATGTCTGACCTACAGCCTCCTTGCCACAAATTAAACCCTCACTTTTTTTCTTGTTCTTTCAACTACCTATGAAGATTAATTGATTACTTCCCTTTCTCAAAGCTGGTGGGAGATAGATATCATGGCTTGCCTAGTTTTGTGTTTATGTTTTGGTTTTTTTTGTCTTCCAATCTAAGAAAAGCCTTAGAAATGAAATAAAGAAAAACTTCATCTTTTTCTTACAGATCATGCTTTTAATTTTTTTTTTTCTTCTTCTTTTTCTGCCCTGGAATCTATTTCATTTATCAGCGTCTTGTATATCATTCAGGGACTAAAACAGGACTTGATACTCTTGCAAAGGTCTTCTGACTGCTATGTGAAATACAAGATTTCTTAATGGATCTTGAAGGAAATGTTTTTACTTATACAACCGGGAATAGTGAGTGTCTTTTGTATGAAAATATCATGCTAGTGAAGCAGGTTTAGCTAATGATATATTTCAACAGCCAGATCTTGTTCAGCATTCTTGAAGCCTGGACAAATTTTACCAGCAACAGTAGTTTTGCTGCTTTACCTTTGCACTTTTCCTCACTGAATGTTATTTTTTGGTTTCAGACTTTCTCTTCAGCGGTCCAGATTCTTGCTGATGATTCTCATTCTGTCCCTCTGAGTGCTTGTAACCTCTCCCAGCTTGGTGCTTTTGCAAAGTTGTGTAAGCTCTCACTCCACACCCTATACATGTTGTTCAGAACAGCACTGAGAAGACCCAGGCTAAGCAGAGCCCTGCGGGACCCCCATTCAAAGGCCTCCTATTCCTACAGGGAACCACTAATAGCTCTCCTTGGAGAAAGTTCTGCAGTTATCAGGGTCCTTGTCTTGTAGCGATTTAATTCAGAGCATATTACCCAAGCTGCCCATGATAGTGTGGCATGGGGCAATGCCAAAGCTCATATTATGAGAATATGTTAGTGTTTTGGAGAGTGCCTGTCTCCTTTGGAGATACAGTACAAGATTTGCAACAGCAGGAATGGAAGGAGAGGTGGAGGAGGTAGGTCTGTGCCTAATTACATTTAGTCTCAGTGTGTATTGAGGAGACCTATTTCTTGGTGTTCTTGGTTTGCTCTAATACAAGCTGACCCTGACAAGCCATACAACATTTTATAATGTTTTCTGGTCTTCTGTTGGGAAATCTAATCCCTGGAGTGTTATATGATGGCTGGCTTTCAGGGGCATGACTTCCCAGTAGCAACTCTCTGTCAGGCCAGGCCAGGCCAGTTCACACAGGGAAAACGGTTGAAGTATTTTTACACTTGACAACATACATCTGTTCTCTTGCTTCAGTGACCTTTGGAAACACATTTGTCATACCCTTCTAGACTTCTCATCTTTCCAATAAACCAGGATGGGACAGGGATAAAACAGCATCTGCCAGATAAACTACCTTAGAGACTACAAATTCAAGAAAGGGGAAAGTATATGAGAGGAGAAAACTCTGGATGCAAGAAGGTGCACCCTTCGTAAGGGTGTAGATAACATCCTCTAGGAAGTTTTCTGCTCTGTAGACACGTCCACCTTGGTAGGACTTACTGGGTGCTGCCTTTTTCAGCAGAGTCTGGGGCTGCAGGGTGGATGGAGAACCCTGCCCAGCCCAAAGCGGCACCCAAACCAGAATTGCCCACTGTAGTTGTGAAGCTCTGAAGCAAATCATCTCTCCTTTGAGCAAAGCAATCACCATACCCCTCCAAGCGACTGCCAAGGGGCTGGTGGAGCACTCTTGTTCCACAGCCTTGGTGGTATCCCCGCTGAGCAGGTGTGTACAAAGGCCTCCAGTTTGAGCTCAAGACTGTCAGCACAGGTGAAGCTGAGCAGCTTCCAGGAATGTGCTCCTCTGGAAGGGGAGGTTTCCCTCCATTCCATCACTGATCATCCTGGAGGTTGACGGTGCACCACACCAAGATGGTTCTTCTGGTACCAATGTGCGCCACCAAATGATTTTTCACCCCAATTTATGCTGCTTCCATTCCTGGTCTTGCAAGAGAAGAAGCAGGGAGAGGAGGCAAAGCCAACACAGCCCCTCCCCTATGCCTTCGGGTGCCCTGCGGCTTCCGTGCCCCGGCAGTGGCCAAGGAGGGCGGCGCAGCCTTTTCCCTGGACGGGGGCTCCGGCTTCCCGTGCGGGAAAGGCATCCAGCGCCCCAACCCCCAAATCCCTCCCGAGACACGGATTTCGGGCGTCTCTTCCCTCGGCAGCGGAGCCTGGCCAGCAGGAGTCCCTGTTGCCTGTCTCAGGGAATCACGAACGACTTAAATCTCACCCATCGGACAATTTCTGTTTCACGCTGTTTCTCCCGCCAAAGATAATCACACGCTAATACGGTAAATCACAGTGTCGCACCATCGCTGGTGCCAAATGCAGTTTGCAAATGCTACTGGGGGCGACCCGTGTCGAGATACTGAAAATGGAAAATAAAGTTTCCACTTTCTGGATTAAATTTCCCTTAAGTCACAGGCTCATGTTAGGACCTTAAGTCCCAAAGTAGGGAAGTAATAGAAATCTTTCCAAACAATATCACTTTCTTCCTAACGATGTCTAGCTTCTCTTTGAACTGTAGCAATTCAGTTGTAGCACTGTAAGACTCATTTCTGAAGTTTAGGGCAGTAACAGCCTGACAGAATTGGTGCTGAACACACAGGGTGCAGCTTGTTCCTGTGTGAGTTGTGCTGCAAATGGTTTTGGTGAAAATGAGAATGAAGTTCTGCTATTGATCACCTGGAAGGGCATGAAATGTGAGTCATTATTAGCTTAAAAATCTTCTCTTGAGGAATCATGGTTTTGCATTTGTAAATATTACTAAACAGGCAGAATTAATGCCCATTCATTTCTTAACTCCTGCAATATTTATTCCAGCATTAGCTCGTAAGTAGATGTCTAAGCAGGGTATTGGTGATAAGAAAATTATTTACATTTGTCTTACTTCATTAAAAATAATTGAGGGGCTGCCTACTTTGAATCTAAAAGTAGTCATTAGTGTTTCACTGCACATTTGAAGAGCAAAGTAACTGGCAGGACACTGAATTCTCATTGGGAACATGAAAATTATGAACCAGGGAAAAACCTGAAAGCAATAGGAAGAACAAAGCATCTTAGTGTACACTTTGAGATAATTTATCTGACAACTGAGTAATAAACTAATGTTATGGACTGTGTTTAAAATGCCTGTGACTGGAAATATAAAGTAAGAAAAGATTCAAGTACTTAATCTATTCCATCCATTACCCAGTGATATATATTTCAACTTACATGGAGTGATAACAATGTTCTGTGGTAAGAGAATGAAATCATAATAACAAGATGTTATTTCATGCAATGTTTAAGGCTTTTCAATACATGCAGTAGGTTACACAGCTAATACTCACCATACAGTATGGTTAACATGGACACAGGCATGACAAGGAAACCCAGCAGCATATCAGCTATTGCAAGTGACATTAGAAAATAGTTAGTGGCATTCTGTAGTTTTTTCTCCAGTGACACAGCCATGATGACAAGAATATTTCCAGCAATGGTTAAAACAATCACTATCACTGTCAGCAAAGCTGGCCAGTTTTTCTGTGAAGGGCAGCACGGTGGGCTCACGTTACTTTCGCATGAAAGATTGGTTAGGTTGTCAGAGTTCACAGTCAAGTTGCAGAGATGCGATATATTAATTTCTCCAGCTCCATAAACATTTCTGTAGAATCTTCTCTCATGATTTATTTGTATGAAGGGGTTTGCAGTTGGGTTCACAGAGCTCTCTCCATCACAAAGAATATCCATTGCTAAGTCCAAAACCACAGAGATAAATTGTGAAAAACAGGAAATTATCACCCTTTGTCACCATTGGGCATTGTATTCCTCAGCTCTCCATGCCAGAAGTTGAGGGAGCATAATCTTTTGTTGACTGTATTTTTGCAACTAGTGTGATGTAGAAAAACATACCAGAAATACTCCGAAAGCTGAAATGTTTTGTTTTCAGTTCCATAGGAAGTCCAGTGTTGGCATATTGAAAATCCAGCTGAAAAGTAAAACCGGGCTGTAGGATAGAGAATGTGGACTTGAGGCTTCAGAGAGCAAAAATGTTGGAGAAATAAAAGATACAAAACTTTTGCAACCACTAGGACACCCCTCTGGAGCTACATCTTATTGCTATTGGTAACTGTAATCACGCAATTTTAAACATAGCAGCATTAAAATAGCTCGCTGTATTAAACAGCGAAGCTCTTGCTTCTCTATTACAAAAGTTGATTAATGATTCCATCCAGCATCTTTCTCTTGAAATAATTAAATATGCTCTTATTTATAGTGCATCTTCCATAATATGGCTGATAATGTCTGTCTTCTGTTGTATTTCAGAATAATTTTCAGCTTCATATCAGAGACTACACATTCTGCTCCATGCTGATTTTTGTAGCTAATTGTACCTTTTGGCCCAGCATGACTTCAGAATGGAAATTAAGCAACTAGATTCTGTTATAAAATAATAAAATTTAAGGAAGACTTACATTGCACTTCAGAGCCCACTTTCAAACTGCAAATAGATGCACTTTGCACCTTGGTTTACCATATTCTTCGCTGTGTTTAGCCAGTTCCGTGTCTTTTTTCTTCAGCCTCCTCCACAATGGTGGTATTTCAAGTAGTTTTTTTTACTTCTAAACTGCACACTTGAGTGAAGCCAGTTCCTGTGCTGCGAGGCTCGCTCTTTTCTTCTACGAGATAGGCTGCTTGCTGGCTCTTTCCTTGTGCATTTCCCCGCCCCAGGGCAAGCTATATTTAAAGTAATAATAATATCAGAGCCCTTCTTGAAGTGACACAAAAGAAAGCGCGCGCACACACTCACGAGAAAGCAGCCTCCACGGAGGAATTACTGATTGCAACAGGAACGGAATTTCTTCCTTGCTGCCTTGTTCGGATTGTCAGACCTCCCACTCTCTGGATGTAATAAACTGCAAGGTAGCGACAGCAGAGGAGGGGAGGGGAGGGGAGGGCAGAGCAGAGAGGGTCTTTTTGGTAAACCAGCAGCTTTTTCAGCGCTCATTTTAGAGGTTCTCTGCTTGGGGGCTTTTTTAGTGCACGCTTTCAATTGGCAGTGGATTGCTCACAAACAGCTGCATGCAATTACAGGGATTTACAGGATGCAGGCTTGAGAGAGACAAAACCTAAGGCTTGCAATGGTAGATGCTAGTGAAATATGTGAGAAGTTTTTTCCATAAAAAGGGGAAATTTCAGCAGCCTTAAAAGGCAGGCATAATATTCAGTCCCCTTCAGTTTTAACTCCAGGTCTGTGCTGACGTGTGAATCAAATTGGCAATAGATATTTATAAAAAATCGAAGTCACTCTGATGTCATACTCATTTGTCAGGAGATGCATGTAGCAGTTAACTCCAGCAGCCTGTCCCAAGTAGGTGTCCCAAATGAAGCAGTTCTGTAAAGCAAACTGTGTATAGAGCAAAGGGGAAACAAAACAGCCTGACACTGCTTCTGCCTTGTACCTCTGCTGCCGGGACACACATGAAGAAATAGCCAACTCTTCAATTTGCCACCTAAAAAACCTCAGCTCCCAGACTTTCTGACTCTTATAGTTGTCAGAATTTTGGCTGAGTGGGTCTGCTGCTCACCTGCACATCCTGAAAATATATTGCAGACTTCCCTCATGCTGAGAGTAATGGCTTTAAACAGGCAGGCTCAGGCAGTTTACAGGGAGAGCTCAGAGAGGTGCCAGTGTCATTGGGCACCCATCAGTCCTGGCAAGCTCTTTGGAGCTGCAGGCTGCTCCCACAGCTTAGCTCTGTGTTGCAGCACTGTTAACTCTGCTGCAGATCCCAGGGAGCTTCAAAGACATGGAGCATTACTACAGCTCAGCTGACATGTGCTAATCTCTTCATGGACCCAAACCGTAACAAAGTGAGGCTCAGAGCACACACTGAAGCCCATTCAGAGCAGTGGAACACAGTTACAGAAAGCCTTTCACAGTAAAGTTCTTTGGTGCCAGTTTTACTCACAGATGAACCCAGCAAGACTGGGCAGACAAGGCAGTAGCTCCCACTAATGCCCATGTGGGACTTGGAAATGTGTCATTGCAGTACTGAAGTTTCCCAGTCCCATAGGTGAGGCCAGAAGACTATCAGACAACACAAACTGGTAAAAAAGGTGATAATGCTGAGTTTAGCAAGAAATGTTTCAGCCCTGGCAACCTCATGGAAACCAGAAGAGGAACTTTTCTGTCTCCTTTCCTACAACGACCAAATGGGTTATGGTGTTCACCAAGTGAATTTGGCATCCATGTTCCAGAGGATTTGGCAGCCATCCAAATCTGATGCATAGGGTGGGCTCCCCTTCTGCTGAATGCAGCTGCTGTGCAGAACAGGGCACAGGAGCCCCAGGCTAGGACCACATACAACCTTTGTGAGCAGGCCAGGTGTCCTGTTGTTTTCTTAGAAGGCTTGCTCTGGACTCTGACAGCTGCAGTGTAGCAGTCATGGGTGTCTCATAGATATCACTCCTAAGAAAGAAGTAGCAATATGTTTATTGATATAACCTAGTGATTTTGCCAAGCTTCATGGTAAACATGAGAAGGGTTTAATAAGATCTGATGATAAGGTGCAGGGATTATTTATGGCATAGAGGACAGGGTCAGACAAAACAGGCAGGGAGAGAGACTCTCCTCTTGAGTCATGAGGTTCAGAAAAGATCTCCTTGTGTTCTAAGCTCCTTCTCAGAAGGGAGTTTATATGTGCCTAATCCCAAACTTAGTCCCAGACTTAGTCAATGATTTATATCTCGAGGATTATATGTTTACAATCAATCCTTTGTGTCACTCAGCTAAGATTTCAGAGTTTATCATGCTATTAATCACTGAGAAAATCTTGAGTTGAGGAATCTCTCAACTCTGAGAAGTAACCTTGAGAGCTATGACTCAAAGAAAAGACCCTGGCAAACAGTCCACTGCCCTGCAGGAGAGATCAGTGAGTCCTGGCTGTTTACTATTTATGAAGGAAGATAATTGACTTACAGTCATATTTGCATGCCATCTACAGAAGTTAATTTCTTCCAAACTTGGCCTGAGTTGGACCTTGACAATGATTGGGGGTGTACAATGACTCATTTAAAACTGCAGCTCTACTCTGGACATCAAGAACATAAAAGTGAAGTTCAAGCCAGCTGAATGCTGCCTTGCCTGAAACTTTTGCAGCTACAGTAATAAGCTCTTCATTTAAGGACTGCACTGTTTACTTTGGTGTAGCTGTAGACACATAAGTGTCTACCACAAGGTCTGAGTGCCTTCTGAGAACTTGGCTGTCCTCATAGAAAGAGATTTGGCATATGTGAAACTGAGGCACAGGCATATTAAAATTGTTTTAAGGTTTGCACATGAACTATGGATAAATCAGAAACCAGTTTTCTATAGGTTGATATATCAGAAACAAATCTGTGATCTTACTGTCTTCTAGCAAAGTGTGTTAGAGGTGCAACTGATCATGAGTTTACTGTATTATTTATCTCAGGATTTTTATCTTATTTTGAGTGCAAAAGTCACTCATCTCACCTCCTCTCAAGAACCTGAAAGTTGTTTTCCTTCTATATATTATCAGGGCAGATACCAAACAAAAGAAGCGTCCAATCTTTGTTTGCAAAGCCCAACAAAAAGAAGGTACCATCCGTCTGCAAAACCGAGCATGAACTCTACCTTGAGAATTCAGTGTAGAATAACTCCTAAGTGACCAGTCATGTCCAAACCAGCCTTGACCATTGCTTTTCCTAAAGGTGGAAAGCTCTGGGAAACTGTGTGTCCCGTGATCTTCCATGTCAAAGAAATGAGCTGGCAGGTCAATAGCAGCAGAGCCCCGCAGGCTGCCACCGGCGATCCCGGGCAGTGTGTCTGCACTAGAAGCAGACAGCTGCACTCTGTCCCAGCCTATGTAAATTAAGTGAAATCTTAGCTTAAAATGGCAATAATGTGGTCTGCAGCAGACAGAAAGCAGTCTCTAGAAACACAGCTGGCATGGGAACAGACTGCATGTTGCTTTTTCATTTCTGCAAGGCACCAATGTAAGAAATTCATGATGGCCCCTCCCCTGTTCCCTAGCTCTGCTTGGAAAATTTTTGTAGCACATTATTCTGTTCTCTTGGGCAGGGCTTTTATGCTTGGCATGGTGCACAGAAACCCTTCCTAGAAAGGGTGCTTTTCAATAATTTTCATCTGAAAGAGGAGAAGTTAAAAACCTAGTTTACATAATTTAAATTTGGTGTTTCAGGTGTAAAATTCCCCATTTTCTGAGTTTGCCATTGCTCTCTGGTGTTCTGAATAGATTTTGTAATCAGTAAATGTAGTAGTAACTGCAGATGTTAATCAATCACTCTGATATCTAAAAGTGAGGCAAGTGGAATGTGAATAATTTGTCTTGTGGTAGAGACTACTACGGTTTGTTGTCTCTGCATTCATTAGGGGCTGTTGGATGTAAAGCAGAGGCCAGCCATTACAAACCAGAACTAATAACTAAAACCCCTCATCTCTTTTTGATACAGTTGGGCTCATTCAGGACCTTTCAGCCTTCTAGACCCATGGCATTGCAGTGAGGCGAGAGCAGCTTGACATGAGCCTTCTGAAAACCATGCTGGGACAGAATGCCTCAACCCTGCTGTTCACAGGTGATGACCCTGAGCAAGCTGGGTGTTGCAGCACCAGAGCCCTGATGCCTGTAAACCTGAGGTGAGTGGCTGGCATGGTGTTGTAGGGGGTCTTTGCTGTGAAACTGGATATCTGTATTAATTTGCTCTTGAGTGCTTTTGAATGACAACTGAATGCTTGAAGTTAGGGCTGAAGGGAAAGCTGGAATAACTCAGTTTAATTATAATTTCTAAGTAATAAGAAAATATACACATATGTATATTTTCTTATTACTTAGAAATTATAATTAAATGTATATAACTGAAGCTCTCTAAATTTTTATGTCTATCCCACACACTAATGCTAGTTTCAATCTCTGTTCAATCCCAGCTGAATCTGAATTCATAGCTTGCTTTGAAAAACCTGATTGTCTCATTCATCCACGAGTTTTGGAAAGATGTGCCATATTCCTGAGGATTTGTAGGCTGTCATCCTTTCTAACCCCATTATTATTTCAGGATCTACAAGTTCCTGTGCATACTTACAGTGCCAAGGAGAAGTTAAATGTGAGAGAGGACCCAGAGCACCTTAAGACACATCTTTTATCTGCCTAAACCCATGCACTGAGGCCAGATTGGAAACACTGTACCTTCAACCCCTTCAGGCTGTGTCATTCCAGTGGAGCTCAATGGAATTACTGTGGCATAAAACTGATGGAATGATTAGTTGGCTGGAAATTAGAGTCATAATTATTTATTTTTCTCTTGTGTGATTTTACCTGCTTAAACATTTCTTTCCCCATATCAAAAAATTTTAGTGGGAGGAAAAGCTATGAAGGACATTGGTTTGCAAGTATCCAAATATATTGCTTCAGTCTTGTTGTTCTAAATAAGATACTTTAATATTGTTAAATTAATAATATTTTCTTATGAGCCAGCTAACCGGCTGGGATGCAAATTGTCTTATTCCCAGATTCTCCTGGGCAATTTATATCCACCATGACAGCACACCCAGAGGCAGTTTCAAGTTGAACAGAGTTGAAATAAAATATTCTTGTTCAGCTAAAAAATAAACTGAAACATTTGGTTTGGGTCAAGCCCATGTAGTGAAGAAAATATTTTGTTTTGATTTTCCCAAAGGAAACCTGAATGCTTTGGGCAAAATTGATTTGATTTTTTCCTTGAATAGAAAGTTGATTTTGTGGAAACTTTATTTCCCACCAGAGGCTGAACTGTTGGGGGGTGTCCCTAAGCTTTTGTGCTGAAGCAGTGAAAGGCCTCTGATGTTTACAGGAGGAACTCTGCAGCCTTATTTAAAGAAACCTCTCTAAAAATCTATGCTTTATTTTAGTGAAACCTGAAGGGAAAGGTTCTTCTCCATATCTTGAGCTCAGCTGTAAATATTAACTATTTATGTACCCGACAATGACCTTTTGTACCACAAGAGGCGTCTGTGGACATTTGATTTACTAAAACTTGTTTTGCTTTGAATATTTTTTTTTCAGCTTCACTAGCTGATAGGCTGGCTTGCTCTGAGACAATATTATGTTGTATTATGGTCAGCTGAATTACAATTTGGCCAGTTTTTCTGTAGGTAAAATTTTATTGCATCCTGACACACATCATTGCAAAATCCATTATATAAAACTCCATATTCCATGCATTAATACCTAGATCTCTTCCACTATCTTTTTTCTCAGTTTAAACTTCCAAGCAGCAGTGACCTTTTCCACTTGATTTGCTTCAGCTTACTGCTTAAAGATGCACTTCCTGCCCACAATTAGCACTGGTCATCATCCAAAGCCTGTCTCCCATCAGCTGTTACCTAGTGAAATAGCATTTTTTTGATGGGGTGACCAAAACCAATACACCATCTTGCAAAGGTGGCTTTGTGGGTACTTTCTGCCAAGACAGCATCACCTCTGGGGAACCTTACATCTTAAAAGCCTTTTATCAGGTGATAAATGCTGCAGAAGATGATGGGGGCACTTCATCCTTTCTTTCTTTCCCCTCTTCAAAAACTTACATCACTTTGATGATCAGAACAAAGGAAAGGAAAAACAAAAGGAAGACAAAAGCAATATCAATTTTTTTTGTGTTCCAGTCTATGATTTGGCCATATTTCTCTGGGCTACTTTTTTATTCTTAGTTCTCACATAGCATGTAGACAGAAATGCGAGAGTAAAATGAATCCATAAGGACTTTCCTACATTTATGCTTGGACATTGAAGGATGGAGAAGCATTTAAGAGAAAAAGAATCAATTTTGAATCCAAAGATGTGGGTCATCTCTTCTGGATTTGCAGAATTGCGTGGTGGCAGGGATTAACTCAGATGTATTTGTACTTTCTAGAGGCTCATGGGTTCACCAGTGTATGGCAGACAGTACCACAGAGCTGTGGACTAGGTGAATGCCACAGGAGTGATGCTTAAAATATTTTTGCCTTCCATACATCTGGCAGAATCAAACAGCTGCAGCCCTAAAGTTTTACATATATAAATATATCTAGACATAAATAAATGTAGCTGCTATTTGAACTGTCTATTACGTCTGTCAGGTGACTGCTGTTATATTTTTCCTCTGTTATTCCTGGGATAGCAGGTTTTTCCAAGTTATTAAGCTACAGTGTGTAATTTATAACCATCAAAGTGGAAAACATTGTGCAGTGCATGAATTAGCATGAATTGAATTGTTATTGAATATGTGCTATATTTCTAGAAAGATGCAATTATTCCTCATTGACAAACTTAAGATTTTTGCTATGAGGTTTTGTTTAGTTATATTTAACAGATTAGAAAATCTTTAATGGATGTAAGAAAGAGTTCTGTAAAAGACATTCCTCAGTAGGTCTAATTTTGTGTGAAATAAGCAAAATCCTCTTCTCCGTGCATAATAGTCCAGCATTAAACCAAGATTGTTTGGGTAATGTGGACTTGCAAACAAGTAGCACAGACAGACACACTGGCTGATGGAACCCTTAAACATCAGTCGTGATGTTGTGACTGTGGCTTGCCAGGAGTGTTGGTTGGCAATACATGCTGGGATCCAGTTTGCCTCTTTAAGATAGATGTGCACCTTAATTGTAGGTGCCTAGAGAAACAGCACCCTCCATGGAAAGGTGATTGGTTCCACTGATGCTGTGGCAGTGAATTTGGGGCCAGTTTTTCAGTGGGCTGCTGAGCTGGATCCCACCCTCTACTCATTTCATGTAAGGTGGCAATTTACGTGTTCACCTATTGATTGTACCTTCACAGTAGTGTATGGTTCTTAAAACAGTGGAAGCCAGGACAGATCCACAAAATGCAGTATAAGAATTGTGTTACCTCCAGCTACGTAAATTGTCTTTTACATCTAGACACTGTGCTGTCTGAACTAGTTGACTCCAAAAACTGCTGATATTTTGCTGTAACTTCCAATATTTTCAATATTGTATTTCTGACAGAATTGTTTTACTATAATTTAAGGTGTTCTGGGGGAAATGTAGTGACATTTTTGCTTAGTGATGGAACTAATTCCCACCTTCTTTTTTAGATACAACATGTGAACATGTTTAGATACTGCAGAATTCTGCTACAAAGGTCCTAGACAGATCACAAATCCCAACAGCTTGATTTGTAAAAGGAGCTGTTATTATTTACCTAGTTTAATAGACACTGCTTCATCTCAGTTTTGGTTCCTAAATATCACTGGAATCCAAATGTTTTTCTTTAGAACAATTAAGGTAATTGAAAGTACTTACTTAAAGCACTGAGTCACTTAAAGAAACAAGTGGAACACTACTAAAATATAAAATATTTTTCCTCTGAAGTTTGATATCTCTGTAAACATTTTAGATGTAATTTTCTTCTGACTTATTTTTGAGTCCACTGAGGATCCAAATATCATGTTTACTATCAATTTCCACCTGGGAAGCAAGTATTGCAAATTGGATTACAAGTGAAGAACTGATTTCTTTATGTAATTTAATTTATATCATTCTAACATATCAGAGCACCACTGTATTGTGATGCAATTAAAGTGCTGACTTACGTCAAGAGTCCTTTGGGATAATCCACACTCTCTGGGCATCTCCAGACCTTACACACCCATGTTGTGCAAACAGCTGTGTATTAGAGGCATGCAGGTACAAGAATCCCTGAGGGCATCTCTGATCTGAATGTTAAATTAGCTTTATTGAAATATGTCTTTTAAATGAACTGAACCTGATGTCTTTCTTGTACTGGAATATGCCATCTTAATGAAGCTTCCTTGAGAGCTGCTGATGAGAGAAAGGAATGAGGGAACACTCATTACCATTAGGAGCATGAAAGTGCTGAATGGTGAAAGTTATCCCCTCTATTCTAGCCACGAGTTTTTATAGAGTCTATTAACACAATATAGGGCACTGCAGTTTTCTGTGGTACAGGCAGGGTGGCTGAGCTAATGCACACCAATAAATCCCAGTTAGCTGCTGTGCTGCCCTGGTCATCTGTGAGAAAGTCCTAAGAGATGTGTTAGCACAACCCAGAGCAAGGAGGATATATGTCTGGGCACAGCACTGTGACTAATGTAGATCAGAATGCTTCCCAAAACATGCAGACTCCTCATGAGGATGGGTGCCGGCACATTGTGTAGCCCTGGCAGATATCCCTTGTGAGGTGCCACCAAGGAAAGGCTTCATCAAGGTCGGCAGTTCCATGGCTGCAAGGGCAGGGAGGATGCATGAGCACTCTTGGGCTGCCCACAGGAAGGGTGGGAGGCAGTCTGGAAAGCCCAGACAGCAATTCCTGGGACATGCGGGCAGTGACTAACTGGGACCAGTGCCACAGCTCTCACATGGTGAGAGAGTCATGGGCAAAAAAGGAAGGCACTTCAAAATGTATATGTGAAACTAGATGTTCAGTTTGATAAGGTGAAGAGATACCAGGAGCAAGGACTGCTGGAAAGTGGCAGGACCTGCAAAACAGAAAGTGAAGGGTATATAGGAAGCTAGAGAAAGATTTGGTGTTTGATGGATGAAGGAAAGAAAGGGGAGGGAAGGAAGGGCTACCACGGTCTGATGCGCAGATTCATGAGTCAGATATCAGGCATGCAGAGTCACATGAGTCTTTGACAAAACTCCCTTGTAAGCCCAGGAAGGACCCTTTCTCACATCCATGGTTTGAAGTTTGTTACTTCAAGTGCAAAAACTTTCAAAAAACACAAAACTCCAAAATAGCCTTCATGATCCATGGTGCTCTTTAAAATTTTAATGTGTTCATGGCTTTCATACTCTATCAAGTACTAATTTTAATGCCCATTTATTCTTCAGGTTTTCTTAGTCTGTTTTGCTTCCATGTGCTTGTCAGGCATGCTGTAGAAGAACTCCTCCAGCTTAGACCCATGTCCCTGTTTATACTAAGAAGAGTTTGGCAAGGGAGCATAGTGTCCTTCAAACTCCTGGTAAATCAATGTAAATGGAAAATCTCCTGAGTTCACTCCAGCATGTTTTCAGGAGGAAAACAAGTTATCTTTGCCAGGTCCAGAATCTGGTCCTTAGTGGTCTTCTTACTGCCATTTCCCGAGGCACTGTGCCAGTATACTCTCCTGGCTGAGACTGACTTTAATACCTGGAAAAATGGAAATCCCATGACAGTCTGAGAGAAAACAGTGGAGAACATGTCTTTGTAAAGGAAGGCTTGGAATGGACATGTGTGCTTTCAGTAGAAACTACGTGTGGGCAAGAAGTCATAATTAGTTGTACAGGTTAAAATGAGGAGCAAATTCAGAACAAGGATATGTGATCTTTGGGTTGCAGAGGCAGGCTCTGGGTGCCACTGGGAGCCTCATCATGGACTGTTTGGCAGAGGATGGAGCCTGTATGTTTATATGTGTCTGGTTTTATTTATAGGGCATTTCGGGATTGCACAACCCAAGGGAGAAAAGGCAGTGGGAAAAATGTACCTCCTTTCCTGGTTGCCTCATAGAGTTATTATGAACACAACTCACTTCTTAGCAACATACTGTTTACTGAAGGCAGGAGCTGTAGGAAGGGCATTTTGGGAGTGAAAATGACAGAAGTGCCTAAAGCATGTTGACTTTGAAGAGACACGTCTGCTGTAAGGAGGACACTTCTGCCATTTGTGCTTTATACCTTGTGCCCAAGAGGCCCACCATAAGGGGAAAAGAAATCAAAATGTTCTGTGGTGTTGGAAAATTTCAAGGCAATGAGACATACCTGGCACGTGGTAGGTGGAATCAGTTCATCACAAGAGAGCTGAATTTCTTCCTTGATGTTCTCTGTGTAGTGTTTCATTTAATGCATGGCATTAAAATTCAAGATTCAAGCCAAAAATTTGCCTCTGAAAATAAATTGGGCATCCACCCAAATGCTTGACAGGAGATGAGCCTTGTATTGTGGCCCTGTATAATGGCTGAAACCCCTGGGCTCTGCCAGCCCGGCAGAGTGCAAATCCTGAGTCAAGAGCTGCTCAGGGAATACCTTTTTCCTGTAAATATGTGCTTAAATATCATGCTGCTGAAATGGTGCATCCGGCTTGATCCTGTGCTGGAGACACATGAACAAAGAAAATGGCATGATCCAAGACAAATAAAGAAAGACTCTGTAAGAGCAAGAACTTCTTTTTCCTCACAGTGAATTCACTGATTGTTCATTAATGTTCCCACTAATGTAAACTTAACGGAGAACTGAGCTCCCACAAATAGTAATCTGGAATATTTGGGGCAAATGTTCCTGTGTCAAAATGCATGGACTATCTCAGTGAATCTAAAAAGATGTGATCCAGATCCTGTTTTATTGGCTGCACTCTTCGAAGTGCTTCCTGGCATAGGGGTACATTACTTACTGGGACTTGTAGGTGGTTCTCCAAAATAAATAAGTCAGTACTACTCACCTCACTGTCCAGACTGGAATTTTCCTGAGCTCCAGAAAAATGCGACCATGAGGCTGAATAATGGTGAACCTCCTGCCTGCACTGTCTAGGACAGGACTCCTAATTTTCCCATCCTCCTGCTGCTCTTTAGATGTTTAGACATGTTGTTCCAAATTCCCATAACGTCTGTGTGTGCTGGCAAGGGAGGTCAGTAAGCTCTGTACTGTCCAAACTAAATAGCAAATTACCACCTGAAGTCTGCTTTCTGAATGTCCCCCACCCAGTTTCCAGGGAGAGCTACTGATCTGGGCTTGCACATGCTGTGTAGCTACTGACTTTTACAAAACAAGCAGCTCACTGCTTGCATCTTGTGTCTCTGTCTCACACATGCCCCCTGCTAAAGAGCAGGAATGAACCATTAGAGTTACAATTTGAAAACTGGAAATGCTCGGGTGTGTGTCATCAGCTGGAGAAAAATGCCATCATTTTGCTGCTACTGCAGCATACTCCTTATTTGTGCCTCCAACTCAAATGCATTAAATTTAATTACACAGTAGTACAACTCCAAGACAGATTTAATATATTGGGATACGAAAAGCTTCAAAAAACCCCACTCCTTCATTAACAATTGAAACAGCACTTGTGCTGGCAACAGAGGAAAGTGAAGTGATGCCAGGCTGTGACACATGGAGCAGAGAGTCAGCCACAGAACCATAGAATGGTTTAGGTTGGAAGGGGCCTTAAAGATTGTATACTGAAAATCATGGGTAGGGATACCTTCAATAACACTAGGTTGCTCAAAGCCTCATCCATCCTGGCCTTGAACACTGCCTGGGATGGTGCATCCACAATTTCCCTGGGCAACCTCTTTCAGTGCCTCATCACACTCACAGGAAAGATTTTCTTCCTAATAGCTAGTCGAAAGCTACCCTCTTTCAGTTTCAAGCCTTTACCTCTTGTCCTATCACTACATATCCTTGTAAAATGTCCCTCTCCAGTTCTCCTGTAGCCCCCTTTAGGTACTGGAAAGTGCTGTAGGGTCTCCTCTCCAGGCTGAACAATCCCAACTCTGTCTTGGGAGTACAATTGCAAATAATGAGTTTTAATAAATGTTTTAATAAATACATACAAATAGTGAATTTGTGAATTTGTGATAATTTAATCCAGAGTATGGAGTGAACAGATGCAAAAACCCCATTGGGCCAGCTACTGTGTGCTGCTGGCAGTATAGGACTGAGGTAAGCAACATGCCTCTGTCGGATCAGTTCTCCACACTCCAAGCAATGGGATGCCTGCTTCCTAAAATATATTCCTTTGTAAAGAGGATTTGTTTTTGCCCCTTCACAATGGGCAGTTTAAATTCACCTTGTGATTTCATCCCTGTTCCTAATTGCATCCTTTCTTCTGGAGGAGGTAACTCCCTTTGTGTGCAAACCCTTCAAATACTGATAAGAAAATCACTGTCCCTTTTCTTTTGCAGATGTGTTTAAGCCCAGTTTTAGTCATAGTTAGCCTTTCAAATCTTTCCTCCTGCAGCCCCCGCATCCTTTTTGCTGCTCTGCTTTTTCAATTGCTCTCTGAGCATACATCACAGCATTTCAGCTTTGATGGTAATACAGCAGCCAGGACAGGTTTGCCAAACCCTTGCACACAGAATGAAAGCCAATTAATAACTATTGTTTGTCCATTTTACAGTAGGAGATAGACAACTTGCTTTTGCTTGGACTCTCTTCCTACCACCTTCTGAGCTGGAAGAGATTGTCCCCTCCAGTGTAATTTCAGCCATATTCAGTCCTTTAAATAGTCTGGAATTTTTTCCCTTAAAAACATGAGGGGGAAAAAAAGGGAATGAGAAGCTTTTGCCCTTCCCATTTCTCAGCTGTTTCATTTCATCATTAACTCTATCTGTGTTAAAAAGGTTTGGGAAAAGTAAGGCATGAGAGGAGGTCGTGATAGGTGAAGAGGATAAAGATAAAGCTTTGGAGGACGGGGCATCAGTGGGAAATAGGTGTTTTTGAGGAAGGTAGATGAAGAAGGTATGGCAATTATTACCTTGGAAGGCTGAACTGGGGAGGCAAGTAGGCAGCAGGAAGTGATACATGGCAGCTAAGGGATAGTGGGAGAAAAAGAGAAGGTCCTGAAGCACTGTCAACAGACTTGATCACCTGCTGGGTGTGAGGGGTGAGAAAAGCAATCCTCCTGGTGCAGCAGAGAGCGTGGGAAAGCTGGAATTGTAACTTGAAAGACAGTTAATGACCTGGGAAATTCTTCTGTATGGAGACTATGGTGTGATGTGGATGATAAGATGTGGCATGGTGTAGAGCAATGCTGTCCCGAGGGAGATGCAGTGATCACCACAGAGTCGAAGCGGCAAAAGAGGAAGTTTAATTTTTTCTACAGCTTATATAGATTTCTAAAAAGGAGACCAGATTAGAAGACTGAGATTCAACCTCTTCAACTTCACTGGTCTTAGAAAGTGTCCATCAATTGTGCTTTCACAGAAAGGAATCTAAAAACATGATAAAAGTTCTATAAACATTATTTTGTTTATATGAAATTTCTGACTCCAAGGCTGAAGGCTGGGAAACAAGGTGACAGCATGGTAAGATGGAGCGGGGTGAACAGCCATTAAGATGGAAACTCTTCCACCAGCATGTGCTTGGCATAACTTGACAAGGCACTTACAAAAAAGTTTGCCAGAGGCATGAATTTTAATGAGTTTAAAAAGACTCCCCTCAGGGGAGCTAGGGGACTCCAAACTCTAAGGGGAATCGCTATTCAAGGATTTCTCTTTTAGCTTATAGCACTAGAAGGGGGGCATTGTGATACAACAGAAATAAGCCTCTGGAGGAGAAGCCCAGGAGTATGCATGGAATACAGTTGAATTTACACTATTTGGACAAAGTTGTGCAAACCACCTCATCTTCATGGATCCTGCCTGTTCCTTTAGGATGACAGATATTCTGAAAAATACTCCCTGTTGCAGTTAGCATAAGGAAGCCTTATATGCCAGCTGGTTTTGGTTTTAGTTCCATGGTGCTGAAAGGTCACAGGAATATCCCAGCAGGTAACAGCCAGAGAAGTATCAAGCAATCTACTGGCATTTGCAAACAACCCACTAGGAAAAGACTAGAGTGCAAAAATAATGATTATTTTGTTTTGTTCTGTTTCTGAGCAGTTTTTACACATTTGTTAAGCTGCTCTATTACTCATAGGATTTTAGCCACATTTCTGTTGGGGTTTTTTTATTATTATTATTTTTTAATGTGCAATCCAGATTTTCCTGCTGGAAACAGTGTCCAGCAAGCAAGTATTAAAGAGTTAAGCAAGCTTGACCCTTCCCATTTTAAGTCTTTGGCACTGCCACACCCATAAACATCCAGGACAAAAAGTGAATATTATTTCCCAAAGCACAGTGATAGGGTTTCCCAAACATACTTGAAGCCGGAAATTCCTTGATTATTTGATAGCCTGCATTCATAATTAGTCACTGTGGTGTTGCCACCCCCTGTCCCAGCTGCGTGTGCTTTGAACACTGCAAGCAATCTTATTTTGCACAACTGGAGGTTCAATGGTATACGGAGAGGCGTTTGCAGAAGTGTTAACTGCATGACTGCTTGAGCACAGGAGCAAGGACAGTTCCTTTGTGTGAAGCCATTCAAGCTGCTGAACCAGCAACCATCACCCTTCCTGCTCCTGGCAGCAAAATATTTGTTGGTGCTTACCCTGTCCTACACATAAAAATAAATGAGCAAAACAAAGTAGGACTGCCCCCAACGGTAATTCTGACAGCTTCTTTATGTCCCAGAACCTCAAAAAATGTTGAATTGTTCTTCACCCCTGGAAAAAAAAATAAAGAAGAACCTGTGTTTGGGCAGACTTATAGGGCAGATTATGCCCATGGGGTGCCTGTCCTGTGGAATGTTGTTATCTATGTTTGCTGCACCTGCTGATTTCAGCCCTATCAGCATGTGTTATGGGTTACTGAATGTGTTTTCATTGCAGAAGTCTGTACATTTGGCTACCCTAGCTTTGACTCCTTTGTTCACTTACTGTGCTGCTTTTCTGAGTGCATGTACACATTGCCACAGAAGTGCCTTGAGAAATTGGTTTCAAAAACTGATGTGAAATTGCAAGAAGTCCCACAGCTCTGCTTCTCAGATTTATTTATGAAATACTATACTGGATCTGGTGCTATATTTTACACCCACCCCAAAACAGCTAAATAGTTTAAGCTTTGTCTTAAATAATTTTTTTTAAAACCTCTTTTGGTTTGAAAAGTAAGTCTTTTTTTCTCACTTAAGATGAATAAATCTTCTGTCTGCAACAGCAACTGGTCAAGCTACAGAGCTCTCATAATAAAACAGAACACTTGCCTAAAGGAAAGGTTATCACTATAGATGGTTTGCTAAAGGATTTAGAACTCCCAGTCTCTTCTCTCTAGCTAGTCTGATCTGAAGGATGCCAGAAGAGCAGACAGAAGCCAGGCCAGAAAAAGGCAAGACCTTCTGTGACCTGCTTTGGCTACAGCATTGTTGGAAAGAGAGATACCACCTCAACCTCTCCTCCTGGTATTACTGGCCAAGGAGTGGCCCATCCTGGAAGCCACATAGGGATGGCAGTGCTGCTGTTGAACAAAAGTGGAAGACATGAGGCATTGAGAAATAGCAATGATAAAACATTAAACATGCCCTGAGAGAGGACAGGTTGAGTGGATGCAATCTGAGGAGGACATACTTTGAGTGGAGAAGTGCTGACTAGTTTATCATTATTGAATATTTGATGCAAATGTACAATGAGACCTTATTTTTCCTAGGTAAATCCAGTAGAGAGTAGTTGGGAATGAAAACTCTAGATAGAACTTTAAATTTCATCTGTGTAAAAGGCTGGTTCCCCAAAGTTGCCTCTTAGCAAAAATGAAAGCAGGTTAATATCTATATAGATTCATATAGCTGGTAGAGGTTTTTCACCCAGATTTGGTTAGAGTGTCTTATTTACTTTTCATTCCTTCCTGGTGAAGCTCTGTGGATTGAAGATGAGGTCTGTCTCTGCAGACATACACAATTTGGTATTATTGTACAATGGAAACAGAACATACCAGGTGTCGCACAAACCCCAACAAGTGTAGGGGCTTAACTCAACAGGAAAGATTCAATTTATTGGATTGTTGGTAAAGGTATACAAGAAGGGACAATATAAACATGAAGTATTTGTAGAACTCTATGCAGAATAAATGAAAATAGCAAAGTCTAAGCAAGGAAAAGGGTAGACTAAAAACAGGTTGAAGCAAAGAGACAATTTTCTTTCATCATCTTACCTCCTTCCATTTCTGGAGAAATCTACCTCAGGGAACTTTGTGAATGAGGATTTTAGAAAACAGGCAGATGACAGCAAGTGTTTTGAATTGAATTAGATTCGACATCTGTAGAGGTTTTTTCTAATTTCTAGCATCCAACTCTAATGTGATAGTCTAGAAGATGACAACAAAACCTTAAATGCTGCTGTATTTTCAACCTGTGCAGTCACAGGGAATTTTGTTCAGAGCAATATTGGTCTGAGGAAGCACAGAGAATACCATTTTCTGACACTTCTTTTTGCATCAAAATCAGAGGAAAACCTGAATTCAAAATAAAGGTACTGATTATGGTATTAAGGTAGGATTAGTAAAAACTACAGTACAGTCAGTGTAATGTCATACTGCTTTGGTGATGTACATGCTGTAGTTTGAAAAACTTCGTATATTAAATTCTTCACAGTCAGTAGCATTTCCAGCTAAAACATCATTCCCTGGTTTAGAACATTAAACTCCCCTTCATGGGATGGCAACAGCTCTGGTTGGAATCCTAGCACTGCCGTTGCCAAATGATTTTGTGATGTTGCACGTTCATATTAACCTAAATTAGCAGCAGGAGTCCTGCACTGAAGTCACAGTACATATCATCACCGCAGAGTGGGAAGTTGTCTGATTGAAGCAATTTTCTCTCTAGCCACAGTGGGCAGCTCATAAGCTGTTCAGGCCTTGCGCAAGTGGGAAACGCGCAAAGGAATTAGGAGGAAGGAATACGCTCCTGCCCGTGCGCACGGGGCCAGTGGTGCATGCAGCCCTGGTCTGAATGGGGAAGGGAGATGTTTAAGACTCAGTACACTTATCACTGCAGGTTAAGAGGCTGGCATCACCAGAGAGAGGACAGTGACGTGCAGTGCTACAGACTTCACAGTATCATGGAAAATTTGCTGCCTGCCTGTGACTTGTTGGACTTCAGCAGAGCTGACCTGCACTACACAAGATCATATATTAACCTCTAAATGATCATCAGTTACATAATTAGTCACTGGCGTAAGATATCTACTAGAACTGTTAGGAAAAGAAATGTTCTTTAAAAAATACTGACATTTCATTGAGAAAAAAGGAATATATAGTTAAGGAAAAGAAAGGTTTTTCCTCAGAATCTGAAATAATTTGAAAGAAAGCAAAGCTTTTGCAAAAAAGTTTTCTTTATTAAACCCCCTAATTTTCCCATTACTACAAAGTATGACAGGAAAACAATAGTTTAGTTCCAGTGTTTGGGAGTGGATGATCTTATCAGACTTCCCTAGGAGCAGAACCACAAGCTCCCTTCCCTTACAGGGTTTTTGCTTAGGAGGGACAATTAAAAGTTCACACCTGAAGACTTCAGATGTGACTGTGCACCCATATTTTTGCCCCCAGAGAAGACAAATGTGTCTTACTTTTCAACCTCCACTTTTGTGCTGGTATCTTAATGTGCTTTTGTGCAGGTATCTTAAAACAGCCCTTACTTTTTCTTCCCACCTCTGAAGCCATTTCATTTGTGCACTTTCACATCTAGACTGCTCTTTGTTTTAAGGGGAAGGCTTTATAACTGTAGTTCATGGGGACTCAGGACCTTACAATATGTATTAAATTTTTTTTGACCTTTCAAATATTATACCAAGAGCTTCTAAGTAATTAAGAAAATAAATCTGTGTAAACTGAATGTATAATTTCTCCTAGGAATATAAATGTGAGAAAATTAAATGTCAACATCTACCTTGGTGTTTACAACTGCAGACATAGAATGCATATTCATTGCCTAACCTGAATTCCAGTTTTGTCTTATATTGCTGTTAGAGGAATTCTATGTTATTGTGGGATTGGGGTTTTTTTATGCTTTTTCAGGAGTTCAGATACATAGTCTTTTTGGTAGCACTGAATCTCCGCCTTGTGAGGGACTTCCTCTGACACAGTTCACTGCTGATGCTGTAGAAGCAGGTGCAAAATCATCTTGCATGGTTTTAAGAGAAGCAGAGTTCCAGCTCAGGCAGTGGGTAGGCAGCATGACATTATTTAATCCCTTGACATTCTGTTTCTTTTTACAGTATTTCTTGTCTTATCAGACTTAGAAACTTCTGGAGGAAAGAACTGTGTTCTATTCTCATTTCACACCATCCTTGGGGCCATCAGGGACCATGTGCTGAGTCCCAGACTCAGATGAAGTTTTACATGGTACATAAACACAAACACTGCCCACTCTGTGCACTGGGTAGGAAAGGGGAGTGAAAGCAGGATTATGGCACTATCCAGAAGCTCCTAACATCCAGAAAGACTATCCAGAAGCTCCTAACATTTGAGACCATAATAGATCTGTTCTTCCCAGCGACTCAAGAATTCACTGCTACAAAAAGCGATAAACAAAAATCCTTCCCTTGGCATATCTTGTTGATAGAGTCTTGCATGTCTTGCATCTAAAGATTTAGGTTAGAAGGTTGTTATAGAGAGTTTTTTATTTGTTTCAGTCTTAGTTTTGTATATGTCCTCAACTACCTAGTCCTGCCAGAATACAGGAGGAACCTACCATTATTTTTGTGTAGACTAGTCTGGTTGTTCTTCATTGTTTTACTGACTTAACTTTTCATACAGCAATGACAACTGACAACACTTCTGCAAACACCAGTCTGGTGTCATCTACCAGCCTGAGCTCAGGTGGATCAGCCACAGCTGCATGATGAAGTTGACAAGAACATTTCATCACCAAAATGTGAATATTTTCCCCTTCAATTGACTTTTTTTTTTTTCTTGAGATTGAAGAATATAGCCTGATGATCAATTTGGTGTCAATCTAATTAATATTTCCATCATTTAAAAATGCATCCAGGAGGAGAGCGTTTGATTTTACCATTCAGTTTTCTTGAATTTTTATATTAGTAAGATAATAAAAATGCAGTGGATGCCACTGTCTCAGACTGACATCCTCAGAGAGAAATAACCTTGCTTGCGGTGCTAGCTGAGATGTAAGAATAGCATCTGTGAAGTCAAGCCAATAACCCCCTTTTCTGAGTTTCAGAAAAGTTGATTCACCCAAATCCAATTAAAAGAATAACTCCACGAATTAATTAAATTTCCCTTCCAGTAAAGTTGAGGCTTAAATAATTTGCTGCACTTGACAGAAAAGCAAAATAACTTTTATTGAATAAAGGGTGAACTGAAACAGAGTTTCTGCCTTTAAGGTAAGCTGGGAATTGAGTGCTCAGCTCAGAATAAATGATAAATTTGGCTATTCCCATGTAGTTCCTTGATGGGTTCATCTATACTTGCAAGTACTTGTGTGATCACCTTGGTCATCACCTGCAGGGATTAATTGCTTCTGAGCAGGTGTGTGGTGCTAATCACCTTACACACTTCCGAGAGGAGACAGGGTCTTTCCAGCAGACATTCTGTTGGCTACGTGCCAAGTTCCCCAAGTCCACCTGTGCAATTTGTTCCCCTCCTGACCATGACCAGAAGAGAAAATTGTGTGGAAAATCTCATAGATCAGGATAAAGACAGGGAAATAGCTTACTGATTATTGTGATGGGTAAAACTGACACAACTTGGGGAAAATAAATATTTTTTTTTTGCCAGAGATAAATGGAATAGACTGATAAGAAACAAAGACAATTTTCTATATGGAAAACTAGAAAACATTTTGCAAGCAGACTTTTTAAACCTCTGTCAAGAGATGATGGTAAATATGAGCACTCCTCTGCAACAATATGTTGTTCACTACACAAAGAACTATCCTATAATTAGCAGCGCTCAACATAATTTAGAGCTTCAAGTGTTGGTGAAAACAAAAATAATTCTTACCTACTTTATGCTGATTCACACTTTGCATAATGCTGAGCAATTCCAATGCCCCTTAAAGTTTAGCCTGGCAGCACAAACCTCCCTCTATCACCCACCCAGTTGTGTGTTGTGCCTGACACCTGCGCTGCCCAACACTGAAGATGCTGCATCAGTGGGGATCATAAATATTCAGAGCTCATTGCTCAGTGGTTTTGAGCTTCAGGTCTCCATTGTGTGCTTGTCTGCTGTTGTGGGTGTCTGGCACAGATGCAGGTTTCATAGGGAAAAGGATGGCAGGAGCTCTGTGGGGCCCCATTGCCAGAATATTCCCTGCTTTGTGATGTGGTCACAAGCAGGTGGCTGTGTTAGCCACCCATCCTGAGAGCAGAGGGGTTGAATTTCTGCCTTGCTCTCCTGATGTTGTACTCTCTGTTGATCCTTGCTCTTCCATAGCTTAGGAAGCTTTCACAGAGCAACCAATGAAGGCACAACAAATCCAGTTCACACACAGATCTGAGCATTTTCTGACTCAGCAGAGGAGATGCAATTTCTCAATTTAGGGAAGACAAATATCCCTCTGAAATACAGAGGTGAATTCCTTGAGGAGATGTGTCATGCTGCAAAGGGTTGAGGGCAAATTAAATTTGAGAAGAGAGACAGGTAGAGGGTGAAATCTCCATGAATATTTTCGACAGGGGGATTCCTGCAGGAGGCATTACTGCAAATTCAGCTGTAACTGACTGTCCACAGCTGCTGTTACTTGTCACCTTTGGAAGGGGAAGATCTTTAATGGATATCAAAGTCAAACTTCAGGCATAAAATTACACCTCAAGTTGCTCACTTTACTTAAAAGAAAGCCACTGTATATTGTCACCTTAAAGATATCCATGGTCAGAATTGAATAATCTGATTTAATTTGGGAAGATTTTGGAGTAGATTGTCTTGAAAATATGGAGGATCCATTCTTATGTGGATCTCATTGGTTTATTCCCCTTCTTAGTAATAAGAGAGAGGGAAGATTAAAAAGAAAATACTCAGGACTTCTTTTACTTTCTTCCTTTCTATTTTCAAACTGTGCTTGTGATAGACAGAGGAAGGGAGGGCAAGAAAACAGAGAACAGGACTCTAGAAGGAGAAAAATTTGAGAAATTACCCCATTCACTCCACTGCTTCCTATTCACTCTTTTCCCTACTATTTTCCAGCAGAAAGAAAGTGAGAAGGAGTGAAGAAAAACAAGTAAGGGAGGAAGGTGATTGCAAAGAATCCATGCATTATAGGTTTTGCTTTATATAAGGCAAAATATATTGGTTCTTAAATTTTTGGTCAACATTTCCTATGGAAAGGATGATTTAAAAACCAGCTCAACGTGTTGCACATCATTATTTGTGTATAAAGCACCCTACATGTCTGCAAGAACACTAAATCTTTCTGGAGGGTTTGTCTCAGTGCAGACAGACGTGGCAAGCAGTCTATCTTTAAGTCACAATAGTGGAAATGGATGTTATTGTTGTTGACACAGGATAGGTCTCTCTTTGGGTTAAGACGATAGTCTGAGTGCTGAAATGCTGCAAAAATATTTGAGAATATACAGTCAAATGAAACTGAGTTTAGCCCAGGGAAATTCAAGTTGAATTTCCAAGGTGGCTCTCAAAAAGCCTGTCTAAGGAATAGAGTATGACTGCAGAGGTAAAAAAAAGCACAAGGGTTTGCCAGCAGGAAATTGGTAGCCATGCCATAAAGGCTGGGGATAAAAAAGACAAGACAAGACAAAAGGGAAGAAAGCACAGAGTACAGCAGGTCATTGTCTTTAATGGAACACAGCGTAAAATGTGAGAAGCAACTGGCTTTAAAGGCAGCATTAGATAAAGGAAGACCAAACAGTAACTCAAGGAAAAGCGTGTTCCCCAAACTGCAGGCAACATGTCATACCAACAATGCAGTAAACCCTTCAGCACTTTTCCAGTTAAAAACAGTAAGTGTGTCATTCAGATGCTACCTCCTGAATTTCTCTGTGGTGAACTACACTAGTACGAAATACATTTGAGATATGAATTTTCGTTAAGGGTAGTCATGAAAACTACATTGCTAAAGGGCTGCTTTCATTTTGTAAATGTTTTACTTTTATCTGTCCTATTATTTCTTAGGAATTTCCAAATGGGACAACTGTAATTTTCTTAATTAAGAATATCAGGTCTGAACATAATGCTTGTAGGTTATTAACATTATATCAGACAATCATTCAAATGTTCTACTTTCCTTCTTGAGGGATCCTGCAGCAAAGTAAGATACTTTGCTGCAGGATCAGAAACTGTAAGGCGTCAGAGTTAAAGCTAATTAGAATTTATGAGATTGGAGGGAATATAATTTGTGTGTGAACACTATAGGTGATAAGGGGTTTAAGATGATGATTATAGATCTCAGCTGAGCTTGAGTACTACAGTTTTACAGGATAAATCATTAGGAGTACATTAAACTTTTTTTTTTTTAATTTAATCTTCTTTTCAGTCAGAAGGCTAAAGCAGGAAAATACTGCGTATGTGACACAATTTTGTTATAGTCTAGGCTGGGACTGAAGCAGCAATCAACACCTCCTGCTTAAAAATAATTTCTTTTCAGTATCAGTCACTGAAACAACACCTCCCCATTCAAATGTCCATCCTGTTTTCCCCTTAACACCTGGTTCATATCACATTCAGTAGGTATGTGCTTGCTGAACATTCACCAGTGGCTCTGTCAGAGGAGTACAAACCCGCTCCAGTGATTTTAGAGTAAGTGCTCTTGAGAGCTCTTTGAACCATCCCACCAAATCCAAGGCAGCTGTTCCATTGTAAAAATCAGCTTAACATATGGTTTATAGAGATAATAGATTTATATTATGTACAGTATAAAATAAAATGAAACAAAAGGTGCTTGAGTTCTATGAAGACAGCAAATTTCTATAAGCAAAAATGAGGAGAATATTATATACAATATATACTAGACTAGCATGAAACATTATCAGCAAAAGAAGAGGATCCATGGCAGGAAGGACTTCACTACTTGGACAGCTGTCTACTTGGCAGCTAATACCAACAGATATTTGATGAATGAAATCTCTTTAGGAACGTCTGGTGATGATAGTAACATTTTTCAATTCATTGTGGGGGCGGGCTTGGTGGGGTACCCTGAAAGTTGGGTATGTATGTCCTGGGTTATGGTGTGGAATGTATTCTATCACTATCTTCACGAACTGATAAATCCAATTGTTGGAGCAGTGCTC
>VZUI01055648.1:0-20374 GCA_013401135.1 Cettia cetti | reverse complement strand
TCTATTCTATTCTATTCTATTCTATTCTATTCTATTCTATTCTATTCTATTCTATTCTATTCTATTCTATTCTATTCTATTCTATTCTATTCTATTCATGTGGAAAAAATCATGCATCTAAATCACTATTTCCTTGGGTTATTCACAATTGGGCAGATCACACAGGTGAGCATCCAATGCTGACAGACAAAAGTGCTTCACTCCTGACCTGTGGGCTGGTGTGAGTCCCTGTGGCATATCTGGGTAGCCAGGGTCAAAGCCAACACACAGTCACATAAGGTAGCTAGCTAAAGCAGAGGTACTAGAAGAATGCACTGCATTCACTACTGGATATGTCCTTACTGTTCATGGCACAAGCTTAATAGTCTGACTAGAACACGTTCTGTTTTATTAGGGTGTCTGTTTAGTTATGTATCTGAAGCATACAGATATTTCTGTTAGCCTATTCCATTAGCCAGTTTGTTAGTTGTAATAAATCTAACTAATGAATCAAAGCCCTTCTCATTCTTTTGTCCTAGTGTCCTGGCCTCCTTTCTAAAAGTAGTGCCAGAATGTGTGCCGTGCATGTGACAGACTTACCCATTAATTCAATCTTATAGGCACCCTACAGCCATAAATGGGGCTTTGCAGACACTCATAGGACATTCTTCCGATTTTTTCAACTCATGGAGATAAAATACATCAAATTTCATAAACAAGCAAAAATCACATCCATTTACAGGAGCACACAGTGAAACTTTTGTTTTAACTTTCAGTGATCTGACACATGGAATTCATTAAAATAAACAAATGTATAATACTCACAGATTTCCTTACACATGAAAGCCGGTTTCCATGTGAAAACCTGCCGCCCCTCAGCGGTTTCTAGAGGAAACAACAGAACAACATCATTGAACATGCAGAACAAGGAGAACCTGCTTAGAATCCGTTCCTGTTGATTAAGAATAAATTAACATTTAATTATTATAGCTAACTATTTGGTTAATACTAAAGAACTGTCTGATGCTAAGGAATAGTCTGTAGAAGTGTCTTGATAATGCCAATTTGTTCTGCTTATTTCCTGAGTTTAGAAGTACCTCCATCCATCCAAACAATGTCTATTGTCATTCCTGTAGGGTGACAACAAACTTTGAGTTAAATGCTAGCTAGAGGTCACAGTAGAGCTGGAAAATTTCAAGAGGAAAGATGCTACAATAGAGAAATTTTGCATTTCAGAAAACTGGCACTGATGTTTAGAAGCACCCAGTGTTTGTAACTATGGATTAAATCAGTGTGACCCAGCAGTTTGCATGACCCAAAAAAATTTTTTCATTAAGCAAAGAAAATTAGACAGGGATTCAACATCTGAAATAACATCTAGTCTCTACAACCACTAATAGTATAAATAAACAACAAGGATGCAGCAGAATGTTATGGTAATGAAAGTGTAATTCATCTGAAGAAGCTTATATAATTAGACTACATTTATATAACCTCCCTTCTTGCAATATCTCACTGATTCATATTTTTTTAAATCCTTTAATTTTACTGGAACCCAGTGAGGTAAAAAAATACTGACCATATATTTTACAGCTAGGAGGCCAAAGCAAAAGAATTAACAGGGGCAACATTCAGACTGGCTCAAGTAAGTTTACTTCACTGTGATAAATACATTGTCTACTAGTGTCTCTGGAAGCTGGATCTTCCAGTCTTGTATAAATAGTGCTCTGAACTTCTGAGCAGCACACTCTTACAGGCAGATGCCACAGCAGTTACAAAACCAAAGGTTTTTACTGACAGCAAGTGGTCTGACTATGGCCCTAAAGAGCTTGTCTGTGGTCACACTGAGCTTGAAGAAAAACAGAAAATTGTCATTGGATGCTTCCCAAGTCCTGCAGGTCAGACAGGAAAAATCTGGGCAAAGTAGGATTTCTGAAAGTAATCCTTCAATGTAATGGCTGTTTAGGCAAGCCAGAGGAAAGCACAATGCCCTTACCTAGCTTCATAATGTCCTATAGGAGCTTCTGACAGATATTCACAAATCCACTTTGCTTTGGGATTCCATTTTCCCAAGATCCACTTGGCTCCCTCTCTCTGCCCCTTTCCCTTCCCCTTCCCCCCCCCCCCCTTTTTTTTTTTCCCTATTTAGGAGACCAAGAGCTTAATTTTCAATTCAAGTGAAGATGATTATAATTGATGTGAATTATGCAAAGTCTTTTGTTGCGTTTTCCATTCTGGCACATTCAAAGACTTGGATGAAACACCACTACATATTGCTGTTCCAGGTCTCAATCTATAGAGTGATTCCTTTTCCAGTTTCAGAAATCTTTGTCTGGTTGATCATATTAGTAATTATTATTAATATGAATATAAGTCACCACATTTAAATTTGGGTCAGTGGATGAATACCATCAGATGAAACTGTCCTTTAGTAAGTCCTTTGAAATCCATAAATAACACTGATGAGAGCATAACAAAGGCCCTTTGTGTTATTGCACAGTGGAGCCAAAAATGTTCTTGAAGCAAAGTTTGTTTTCAATATAATTACATACAGCTCATACATAAAACAGCTTATTGTGCTGAAGCCAAAAACGTAGTCCTTTAGATGCTATGAACATCCTCATCTATATTAACAATAGAAACAAATGTATGGCAAGATCATTTATGTTTCACAGGTTCTTTTTATTCTGTCTGATATATTACTTCTTGTCTGAGGACACATTCCTGCAGGAATCTTAATGCTGGCACAAATATCTGCCTGTAAAAACACCCTTGAAGCCCTGGGGAGTTCAGTAAGTGAATGCAGGGCTGCTTTGCTATCTTTTGCAGTAGTGCCTGTTGCTGATCCTGACTGGAGACTTAAAAATCTTTAGAAAATGTAGCAAATATATTTTAAAACAATGCAGAAAAAGTTGAAAGTAAGTACCTAGGGTTGGGTTTTTTTAATATTGTTTGTCTGAAGACACATTCAAACTTTCATGGTTTAGATTTTACTTTAGGAAACTGAGTATGTTCTAAGCCATCTCTGTCAGCTGAAGCATCCTGTCAGGATGGTCCATTTTAAGACTCTTCCACAATAAAACAATCATTCTGAAGTTGGAATGATGGAAACAACTTTGAATCCCCCAAGTTTGGTGGGATAATACTCCCTACAAGGAAGTACTATAATTCAGCTAGGAAATTTAGTTCCTTAGTCATTTTGTCCTCACATCCCTGCACCCTTCTGTTCCACGGTATAATGACTACAGAGCCAATACCAATAATACCTCAATTCTCCATTGAGTTGACTCATGAATTTCAGCATTGAATCTTTCTTTTTGAGAGCACTAGCGGAAAACAAATTATGATAATCCACAGTGCTGTCTCATTCCTCACTAGCATATGTTTCTCTGCCATTGCAACATCTGGGTTTGTATGGTTCCAGGAAGAATCACTTTTTACAGAAAAATTGTCTATGTATAGAAATTCATAGTGAGTAAAAGACTGCTATAGTGACCCATCCCATCCTCATCATTATTCCTGCTGAAAGGACAGAAGAGATGCTATGCCACAGTGGGAAGTGGAACAGACCAAAGGACAGAGGTAGCTGGAATACTTCATACAAAGGCCACTGTTCTCTGCTGGGGAATAAAATCCTGGAGACCTTAGATCAACACAACCAAGATTTGTGCATAGTACAGTTTACTTTGCTAGGGAAGCATGAACCAGATACGACCATTGGAAAATTTCTCTTACTGTTAGGAAAAAAACTCTTTCCATCTTAGTTTCTCAGTTCTTTTTCCAACAGGCAAAGGACAGTCCTGATCCTGACACAACCTACACAATAGGGGCAGTAGGTAGCTAATATTTCCACCAAAAGAATCACATCATCAGAGAGCAACAGTCCTCTGATTTTTCTCTTTTGCTTTTTTGCACTACTCAGGGAAAGAAAAGTATTTTTACAAGTATGCTACTTTACTGTGCCACAAGCTGACACCTCACCAGGGTGGAGCTAATGCTCAAGCACCTCTGTCAGAGAAGCAGGTTGTAATAGAAAGCAGTGACTCCACAGGAGGTCTGCAGTACATTATAGTAGCAGCTTTGCCTCCTCCATTGCTTTAATTTCATTTGCTCACACTTCATACTCTACTCACTCTACTGGTAGTAACAAGTGGGAACAACAAAGGCAATCCAAAGCCCTTTCTCATTTCCCACACACAAAAATAGGTCAGACTAGTCCTGTCCTACATGACAATCTACATAAACACAGCCTGGAATTGATAGAATCATTTAGACTGGAAAAGACCCTTAATGCCTTTGAGTCTAACTGTTAACCCAGCACTGCCAAACCCACCATTAAGCCATGTCCCAAAGTACCACACCTACACATCTTTCAAAGACCTCCAGGGATGGTGACTCAGCCACTTCCCTGGGCAGCCTGGGCAGTCCCAACGCTTAACAGTCCTCTTGGTAAAGAAACTTTTTCTTAATATCCATCTATTCTTCATATGATCAATGGCAACACAAAATTGTGTCATAGGGCACAAAAATAAATCCCTCACTTCCTCAGAGGTTTCTGGATTTGATAAAAATAAGCAGAACACTAGAATGCAATTTTAGTGGCACTCAAAGACAGAACATAGAAAGAAACAAGATAAAATAATATATATTACCAAGGCATATCTGACCTAAAATTTAAAAATTGCCTGCTAATTACCTTGCAGAAAGCTAAAATGTAAATTCTAAAAAAAACCTGTAAGTGAATAAATACATAAAATATAAGGTCCGTATCCATGATAGGTAATATCATATACATGGAAAGTATAACTTTGCCTTTTCCATGGTAAGCAAAATCACAAGGGAACAGATTATTTTACTAGTATGACTTAAATGGAGCTCATCACCAAAAAGAAGACACGCTCCAAGGATTAGCATGCATTTTATAGTTACTGCTAAAGTTTTGGAAATTAAATAGTTAAATAACGGCTTGTCTAAGCAGTTTCAAGCTATCTTATAATATGCAGTGACAAAAATACTTCTTCATATGAGAGCCAGAGGAAAACATAAATCCAGTCATAAGGAGTGTTCTGTGCTAAGGAAGGAAACCTCCCTATATACAATTCAAATGCGTGTCATATATAAAGGCTGACAGAAAAGGGTTCCGCAAGAGAAGAACATAATAAAAAGCCATTTAAAATTCCAGCAGAAAACAAAATTGAAAAACTAATAGTGTAGATTTTAACTCTTGAAACCTTAAACCATGGGGAGAGTCAACCAAGTATAACTACCTGCAGCAAACTTTGAGGTAATGCTGCGCTTGATCTCAAGACACTGTGACTATCCATACATCTCTGTAAACTGGTGGCACACTGGCAGCCTGGGTCCTAATTCTATCCTTAAGCACTGCCTGTAGTTCAATAAAACTTCAGAATTAAGTAATGAAATTATATATCAAATACACTAGACACCTATTGAGAAAAATTAGAAAAACTGACCTGAAATCTTTACTATAAAACATCAGTCAAATATGTGGCATTTACTTAGACAATCCAGTGCTCCCTGAAGAGCAAGCCTAGTAGTAGAACTAAATCCCTGTGTTTTACTTGATTTCTTAACATAGGAAATATTCTGTATTCTGCACAAAGAATATTCTGTAGTTCTTCATCAGCTAAGTTCCAGTGAACGAGTCTTTGATCTGTGGGCAATTGCTTTGATGAAGTTGCTGGCACAACAATTATCTTCCATCCAGCCTATTTCAGGAAACAATTTGGAGGGACCCTGTTATTCAGCAATGGCTAAAATAGCAGCAAATCTGTCACACAAGGACTAGGCCACTGAGGGTGGGGCAACCACTGAACTGTAGGGTCCCACGAGATCTCCCCAAGTGTGGGAAATGGCTCAGATATATGGGATTGATTTGAATGCAGAACAAAGTATATGAGTGTGTGTAGGCATTCACACACAAGTGAATGGGTTTTTAACAAACATAGCAGAAGGGAATCTCTGCAGACACAGACAAACAAAAAACAAAAAACAAAAAACAAAAAACAAAAAACAAAAAACAAAAAACAACAAAAAACAAAAAACAAAAAACAAAAAACAAAAAACAAAAAAACAAAAAAAAAACCAAAAAAAAGAAAAAAAACCAAAAAAACAAAAAAGCAAGATTACAGCCAGCAAAAGAGTAGCAGGAACAGGACTGTGAACAAAATCAAAGCAGCTCTTGAGCTCTCTGTGCTGAAAAAGGCTTGGAACTGAGAAAAGAGAAATTTGCTTCTGTTACTTGGGTTCAAATATACTGAGAGAAATATGCTCAACCTCTCTAAAATCCCAGAATTGCATCATAATATACCTTGCTGCATCTTCAATTTCTTCTTTTAGTGGAAATACCCTGAAATACTTTGCAAACTGATGAAATATTCATGCCAAAATGGTGAAACAATATTTAGGAAGAAAAACTGGGAAGCTGTAGAGGAAGGGAACTAAAATTAGAAGATTATCTGGAATATATCTGCAACTAGTTTAATTTCTGGGGTTTCAGTGTATGTTTTTGAAATTGAAATAAGGAATGGTTTCAACTTGATTTTTGAAAGTTGCACAATGCTTTGTATGTACTTTGTATAAAACCATTGAATAAAAATTAGGTTGTCATTCAGTTTTGGTATAAACAGATCTGGCTGCCTTCTGTAGCAGCCAAATTGCTACCTCCAGCATGATGTTTTAGTCTTGCCTGCTCCTCCCTCACCTTGCCTACCAGAAAGCAAATCGAACACACATCCTGACAGTGTTAATGAGAACAGTAGAAGCTGTTACTGACTGAAATGTCAACATTGGAAAAGAAACTATACCACATATATACTGCAAATGAATTGCAGAATTTTCTTGATTTCCTTGAAAAGCAAACAAATAAACCAACCAAACCAACCAAAAGTCAAAAAGAAAAATAAGTGATTCAACAGATGTATTACACTGTATTTCAGAGTATCTGTGCTGCTCCAAACACCACTTGGATGGAAGCCCAATGTTATGTACATGTTGAATACTGGAGTGTACTCATAATATTACTTTCCTCCGTGTCATAATTGCAAGAGCTTACAGAAGATTTAAATGATGCCCCTTTCACAAAGATGATTCCATATTAGAATCAAAATGTCTCACGGGAACTGAGAATTGTAACTAGAAATCAAAAACAACCCCAGCTGCACAATGGAAGAAAATCAAGGTAAAAAGCATGTAGAAAAGAGCTGATCAAAGATAAAGGCATAGAAACTATTGCATTAATTTAAATGTTAGTAATTTTTGAAGGAAGAAGATGAGAATAAAAGACCTCTATGATGCATATACTCAGAAACTAGTGGGAAGACAGCTTGGAACTATTATAGGGGATTGACCTATACATAGGGTCAATATTTCAATACAAATTTCCCATAAACCAAAAACATTTTAAGCTAAATTATACTGTCTAAGGAAAATGTAGTAGGGAAAATCCTTTTTTTCCAATCCAAAAGTGTAGTTAGATTTTAATTGGGGCACTCAAAGGAGGTCAAGTGACAAATGATGGAGATAGACAGCAAAACAGAAAACAGTAACTAAATTAGGAAAAGAAGGAAAGTAGCACAGGAAGAAGGAGTGAAACAAACTATTTACCTCTTTCTGTGGCCTCTGAAAGCTTTTGTGTTTCACATCTCTTTCACATTTACTGTGACCTCCCCAAGGATCTCTGTGTTTCACAACCATAGAGACCATGAAAACACATTTGCATCACAGTGTATCCATTTATCAACCTTAATTTTTCTTAACTTTCTTCACACCTCCATCCTTGACTACAGTTTTCTAAAATTATTTAGAGTGTTTTTCTGAGCCACCAATCTGTCTCCAACAAACCCATCACCACAGACTCCCACCCAGCAGTTTCCTGCTCCTCCACAACTTCACCTTCCATTTCCCTCTGGGCTGCAGCTGCTTCTATTGATAGGGTCCATAAGTGGTATTCAGGTGCCTAAACCGGAGAAACTGCTTCTTTCATGGCAGTAGAAAACCTAACTACAGAACAGTTACTAGTCCATAGTTAGACACCAATTAATTCCTCTTGGACCCCAAAACCCTTTTATCTTCTAATTGAAGGCATAAGAGATCCCATTGCTTCTTTGCACTTTACAAGTTATAATATTCCAGCAAAATGAGTTTGAAAGTATTTCACAAGAAAAATGTTTATATTATTTAAAAGATTCCAAAACTTTCATTTTCAAAATAAAATAAAAATATTTTCCTCCGACCTGAGAAAGAAAAGAAACAAAAAGTAAAAAACCTATTTTCGTTGCATTTCTATGTAATGTCACTGAAATACCTTCTATTTCCAGCTGAAAGAAAAAATTAACAAAATTGAAAAAAGCACTTTGTGTGTTTTTAAAAATATTTTTATACCAAATCATCTGGCTTTTCCTACAAACCCAACAGAGTGAAGAGGCTGGGCCCCTCACCGAGGCCCTGGCCTGAGGAGCTGAAACATATCTCAAATTGTCCCAAGTACAAAAATCCAGCTCTGTTGAGATGAAGAAGATATGCAATCAATGTGATGGGAACTACTTATTAGACTGCAGGATGGGAAATTAAATATATTAAATATAAGTGAAGAGCACATGTACTACTGGCGTAAGAGAAATGCAGGGATTGGCATCCTGTGTGGAAGTCCAGCCAGAGCAACTATTTTGAAACCTGGGGAGGAAAAGGAAGGTAGAGACATCATTTGTCCTAAAAGAGAAACAACAGAAGAAAACTAAATAAACTTTCATGGGTTTTTTTTTTTTGTTTGGTTGGGGTTTTTTTACAGCCAGATTAGTGAGGTGCTGAGAAGCTGTAGATTCCCCTTAAATGTTTAAGCCAAGGTTGAAAGGAACTTCAAGCAACCTGGCTAAAGGAAGGTGTCTGTGTCCACAGCAGATCATCAAGACTAGATGGTCTTGAAGGTTCTTTCCAACCCAATCCCCCCCAAAATTATCAGTGTTACAAAACTAATGTTTCCTCCAAAGGTAAGGAAGACAATGGTTAATAAGGATATTTACCCTGTATCCATTCAAGCTCAAATGGAAGTGTAATGAAAAGTTTGAAGAAAAACCAGTAAGTGGCATGGCAAATTATGGTATTTAAATAGTTATGAGTGGCTCTCAAACTGCAGTAGGAATAACAACTCAGATTATCTGATTATCTGATATCCAAAGGCATTTTCTCTGAAACAAGCTCAGATAGGGAAATAATAGTCAGGAAACATCAGTTTTCAGCAAACTGTCAAACAGTGTTATCTACACAAGTCAGAGAAGATTAAAGCTGGAAAGATCTCCAGGTACCTGTTCAAGTACCGTGAAAAGACACTGTGGCAAACAAGTACATCCACTGTGACCCCTCTGGGTCTTCTTTACTCAGTCCTAAAAAACACCCTGACTAGAGCAGTGCCTGGTGTGTGCATGATCCTGACTCTTCCTCCAGCATCAGCAAATGCAGCTGCTGGAAGACAACTTGCATTCCTGCAGTCACATCTTTTTACTGGTGCCTCTTTTATTCCCCAACATCCTTTCCCATATTTTTCATTCTGGTCTTCTTGCTGTGTCTTCAGTTTATGTCTTAGTTGGCTAGGTCACTCTTTTTGGCAGCACTGAAGCAAATCTTAAACAGGCAGAATAAAACAATGCTTTTGAACAGCTCAATGTTTGTAAAAGCCAAATCTTGAAGTCACTGTGTCTGCTCTGAAAACAATGCCATAAATGAAAGTCAAAGCAGAAACAGAAGATACATTTTCTAACTTGGTTTTTTTCTTCCCTTTTCCTCTGTGTGTGCATCTCCTAATTCATCATTTAGGAGGCAGATTCAGGCTTTTACCACAAAAGTAATAATATCAACTCCAGCTACTTCTTCATCCAAAAAGAACAGTTACTACCATCTTTATTGCCACCTAAAAGGCTGCCAAATACAACAGTTTCCATTATTATAAAATACAAAACAAAATTAACAGCCACTACTGCAGCTATGGAGAAGGGAAGTTAGAGATGTGGTTAAAATCTCCCTCAGCTACTTTGCCGGCTTTTTTGTCCTTTTTGTGGCTAATAAAGGTTTAAACTTCTGGGATTTGGCTGGGTTTTGGGTTTTTTTTAAGTGTGGGTGCTTGTTGACAGATGTTTGGGTGTCTCTGAATGACCAGACCTTAATTACTTAGTACGTACAGTGGGTCATATAAATAAATACCTTTGACCTTCTGACTCATTTGTTCCAGTAAAACAGGCTTAAAGTTTGTAATTAATACAGATGCCACTTTCATGTCTCCATCCCTCAGAGAGGACTCTATAAACACTGTGCCATTATTTCTTCATTATTTCCTTCATCCTAGTGCTCCTCCTCTCACAGCTCAGCTGCCAATCCTTGGGTTACCCCTGTATTCTTACTCTTAGGAGCCTCAACCATGTCTGTTCTCCCTAGACAAGAAGCTGCTCAATCCTGGTATCTGTTACTGAAGTGAAAGTCAGTCCTTATGTTAAAACTCAGAGTCTTCACTTTTGCTTATATAAACCTGAGACAACACAAAATGAGGCCTGAGGGCCTTCTTATAGCTCAGGCTGTTCATATTCTTGCCTTCAAGATTCTGGTTTACAGCTAAGGTATAATTGTTAGACTGCAGCTCTACCCCTCCCTTTTGACCCCAGCAGCCACTGCAGCACCTCCAGTCCTTTACACCTCCAATCCTTGTCTTTTGTGTAGACACTTTCCTTAGAAAGACTCTCTATACATGCTGGGCTCCTAGGCATCTATTCTCTCAATTTACTATTCCCTATCACAGATTCCAGACAAATATAGAGCAAAACCACTTCACCCAGTATTGAAACGGCAGAAGGTATATAAATCACAGATAAGGAAGCATCTTCCCATCACAAAGAAAACTCTTTGGTGTAATAGTTTACCTAACCAGACTGAGAAATCTCTGTGCTTGGACACACCAGGAAAGAGAAGTAGGGCCTTCTGACAAGTTATCAGGGGAGGAGCAAGTTATCTGCAGTGGATTACATTCAGGGAGAATAGATGCTCTACAGACTCTTCCAGACATAGTTCCTGATCTTGCAACAAAAGTAGCAATATCTGAGCTCTGTTCAAGCAGTCACTTAACAGCTGTGGTCAAATTGCACTAAAGCCTTAGCTTTAGTTGTTTAGTTGTTAAACTTGGTAGTTTAACAAAAGAAGTATGTTGCCATCACCTGTGGCTTGGTTGCAGGTCGCCTTTTCAACACAGCCTTTTCCCAGATCCCTTCCCCTGCTTTATAGTGCCTGCAATGACTGCACACATGACAGAAATAACAGGAATATTTGCCATACCACTTGGAATGGATGATACTCCTTTCAAGTCAGTGAGGCCATTCAGAGTAGTGAAGGTAAGGACGCAATTTCTGTGAAATGTTAGTGTAATAATGATGAAGATTTGAGGGATTGTGAAGACACACACTTAAATAGATGTAATAAGGAATTACAAATCAACCACATTGAAGGTAAACTTTCAATGAGGGAAATAGCATTGAAGATTCTGAAGTTTCACAAATTAAAATAACATCCTTCAGTAAAAAAAATCATTTTCATTGCCATATAAAATAGATTTGGCAGCATTCAGATTTCTCAGGAAAATTCCAAATGTAATTTGTGAAATTAAAATGAAGGGTGCTAAACAAAAGCACTAAATGGGGAGTCTCCTGTTACTGATGAGATCACCAGAGAAACATTTGTTCCCAGAAAGAAATGATCAGTATCTCACTGGAGCAAAGGTAAACAAAAGATGAGGTGATAGAAATTCTTGATTCAAGATGTTTAAACTCTCCTGATATATCCAATAAAGTAAGAATGCAATGCAGCTGACTTGAATTAGTTGCAACTGGTGAAGTTCTTCAGTTGGTCCATTTCTGCCAGATGAATTCCAAACTTTGAAAACTATCAAAATACGGAATGGTTAAAGCCCATCAAGTCTTACAGAACACAGGAAGCCACTACAAAAAAATGCAGTTGTTAATTACAGAGGAACCAGTCATATTTTAAATGAGAAGAAACAGAGTGATTAATGCAGTGCATAAATGAGTTTTCTGTGTTGGTAAACAAACAAGGAATTATCAAGCAAAATAAACAGGGCCATCTTTCAGTATTCAAATAGAAAATTACATAATCAGAAAAAATCAGTCTGTATTACTCCTGTAGACAGTGTAAAGGAAAAGTAATAGAATTCAGCAGCTACTGATAGTATCAATCAACAATATTTTAAAAACACACATTTTCCTTTACCTGTATTTGTCCAATAAAAGGAACATCTCACTCATTTTAACTATTGTTAATCTCATTTTTTATAGGTACGGTTATAACAATCTGAATATCTCCAAAAGGAATAAACATACAGAGTGTAGCTTTGATACAATTAAACATAAAATATTTGCCATGGTATGATGGCAAGAAATTAACAACAAGAACTTTAATAACAACCCTGAATTCTTTAGATCTTGCACCAACAGCAAAGGATGTTGTGACGTGTTTGTCATGATGTAATTCTAGGACTAGCTGGAAAAGCTGTCAGCTGGTAAATAATTACAAGAACATGACAAATCTTTAATGAAAGCTATTCCTGTGGATGACCAGTTTCCATGCAAAAGGAAACAAGCTCACAGTCATAAAGCAAATATACAATACCATAATAAAAATTGGGTTATGTAATTCTCTTACATATGCTATATCATGTTAAAATATGTATGCTTTATTATGTTAAAAGCAAACTGGTGATTGTTAGAATGTGTAATAACTTACAGAGTCATTAGGTTTCATTTTAGTAATGTCAGGTATGAAGCAAATTTACTAAACAGATGCTGAAAGTAAGTCTTGGTAATATGAGATGCAGAGCCTGAGCTAGTAACACTGAAATGAGAGTCTTGCACCCCACTGCTGGGTGTCTGAGAAAACAAGGCTTACACAATCAGCAGCCATTACTCCATGTCCCTGCCACTCCACATCTAATAATACTTGAATGGGCTGGCCAATTCTTTCATTTGAATTGCAAAATAATTCATATTGGATAAGTCTAAGTGCTGAAGAATCCAAAGTTAAATTAATTTTAACAATTTGTCTCACAAAATTATTTGGATTGGATAAGATGTCAACAGGTCATCTGGTTCCATTGATGAAGTGTCAATGGGTAAACGAATTTTTACAAAGTTTCAAAAAAAATTCCATTAACATACATATTTATAAGCAGAGATTATGCTTTGTATCAGCTGACTGACCAACTAAGACATGTATATCTGTATTAACATAGCTCTAGGTGAGTCATAGCACATTCCTATGCTTATACAGATGGGATGGCACTCTGGGGAGTGCTGGGTGAGTTAGGATATAGAACTGAGGCTACAGAACATAAATCTGTAAGAAAATAGCTTTGAACATTCTATTGTTCATAGAACTAAATTGTTTGCCAGAGGCATAAATGTAAGAACTGAAAATAATAAAAATTATTAAATGAACTACATAACAGTAGCATAACATCTGATATAGGTAACCTTCCAATTTCAGTTTAAAAGGCGATGTTTCATTTACTTTATAAAGTAACGATATGGACATTTTTCTATTCTGAAGGGCCCACAATCAGAGGGTGAATTTTTGCGCAGAGTTTGAGATACTGCTTGAGGGGAAAAGTATTTATTTCTAAAAAGGACAGCTTCTTCTTACTATTTGCAAGGTTGATTTTCTTTCAGATAACGTATTCACCAGCAATTACATGAAAGTAATAGACTCAAGGAAACAACCACCCTCTACAAATGCTGAACATTATTTAAACTTCTGATCAAGACTTCTCTCCCTCCTTACCACTTTCATCTAAATCACAAATTATAGTTCTCTATGATCTCTCTCAGGCTTTATTACTATTCAAAATCTGATCATCTGAATTTGAGGAGGGTTTTTATCCATCTGTTGGGAAGCATGGAGGCTCCTCAGCAGATCTGTACTTCTTTTTAGCAAGACTGTCCTGCTTCCCAAGGCAGTGGGATCACATGGCAATTTATCTGAAGATGGAACCAGATGAAGATACCATCTGTTTCTTCTGTACTGTGTAACTGGATCAGACTCAAGTATGTAGCAGCTGTGGGTGTAGCTATCTCTATAGACAGCAGCTGATGCTATCCAATACTTCTCCAGAAAAGTTTAATCAGGATGGGAACTTCTTTGGTAAGTCAAGTTAAATGTCAGGCCTTCTACTGCTGCATGCAGGAGAACACCTTAGATCTCCTAGATCTAAGGTGTCTCATCTTGACATGCTTTGATATGAGCATTTTCGAGAAAGTCTTGACTGCAACACCAGCAGCATTGCTGTGACCTTTCCCTCCATAGCATGAGTTTGTGCTGTTGCGTGGAGTGTTCCCACAGTAGTCTGGAGAATTTTGTTGCAAGGGTTTCTCACTCATGTATTTCTTTGCCCAGCAGGCTGTCTTCTGTTTTGAACAGTCTCTAAACTCACTGGATCCCAAAATACTGGAACACATATCTGCCAAACTATCACTGCTACCAGTAGTTATTTCTGCTGAAAAGCTAGTAAGGTTTAAATTTTACTCTAACCTGTTGACTTGTGTTTTACAAGATGACAGAATTTCCAAATGCCTAGGAAAATAGCTGTGTTTAGTAAGTACCATAGAAGTCCAGTATTTTTTTACAAAGACTGATGGTACTGGTGTTTACTTTCTGTTTTAGCTTCTGCCCCAACTCTGCCTGTTTTAGCATGCTCTGTTGCTCTTGTGGTAACCAAACCCAAATTTTCTAAGACATTCCTCCTCAAAGGCTTTTAGTATGTCTATACTGTAGTCAGAGCTGTGACTGATCCCTGTACAAACTTAATACGAGGCAGCTTCAACAGATGCATGTTGGACATTTAGAAGAGTAAAGCTGAAATAGCAGGGACATTACAAATAGGCTGGAGATACTCTAGTTTCTGTGGTGAGGCTAGCAAGTGACTTAAAAGGCATTGGACATCCTTGAGAGGGTGGACAAATAATAAAGATCACTAATTACTCTTGGTCTCCCCCGACCTGTATGAAAGCTGAGCAGAATAATACACATCATAATACCTTGGGGGGAAAAAAATACCACATTCTTAAAAATATAAATCACAATTTATAATTTATTCTTCTTTGAATTGTAAACAAAATAAAGAAAGCAATAAAGATTAATGGAACAGGAAAAGAAAAATTCCCGTTCATTTCCTGAAGGTATTGCCTTGATTGACATTAAATTCCTCATCTGGTAAGACAGCTTTGAAGTCACAAACATTGCAAACAAATCCTGATGCTTTCTTAGATCAGTGCTGATTTTTTGTCATATTAATACATTAAATTTACCTGGTTTGAGCTAAGATCTCTTGAGTGTTGGCTAGAAATGTCATACCCCATAAATGTCACACTTACCCTATAATCATATAATCGAGGCATTTAGGTCCATTACTCAATATATTCCTGGCCTTTTAGAGAAAAGTATTTAGAAATTTTACAATCCAAACTGTGACCCAAGGACAGCATTGGCTGTGCTTACAATAGTCTGTTAGGTGCATCTCAGCCAACATATATGCAATGACATAAACCCTGCAGAATCTTGCATAGGTCAGATGGCCCGGAAACGTACTGGAAATACAAGTGACTCATCAGTGCTCAATTTTCCTCCCTCACACCAGAGAAAAAAACAGCTTAAACATTTATGGAATATGCCATGGATTACACATGAGAAAGATGAGGTAGCAGTGGGCTGATCTTGGCTGCCAGGTGGCCACCACAGCTGCTCTATCACTGCCCCTCCTCACCTTGATGGTAGGGAAGAAAATATGATGAAAGACTTGTGGGTCGAAGTATAGAGAGGGAGAGATCACTCACCCATCACCATTATAGATAAAACAGACTCAGCTTGGGAAGATTAATTTAATTTGCCAATCAGATGATAGCAGGAAATAAGAAATAAGAACAAATCTAAAGACACCTTTCCCTCACCCTCCCTAATTATTGGGGTCAACTTCACTCTGATTTTTTTCTAGCTCTTTCCCTTCAGCAGCACAGGGGAACAGGGAATGGGTCTGCAGTCAGTTCAACACATATTGCTTTGCCACTTCTTCCTCCTCACACTGCTCCCCTACTCCAGTGTGGGAGTCCCTCTCATGGGAGAAAGTCCTTCATGAACTTCTCTAACATTATTCATTCCCACAGCTGCAGGTCTTGAACTGCCCCAGTGTGGTTCCCTCCCACTGGTGCAGTACTTCAGGAATCATTGGGTTTTCCATGCCTTCAGCCATGGGGACACAAGTCCTGCCAACAAATCTGCTCCAGTGTAGGCTCCTCTGTCCATGGGTCTGTAGGTTTGTCCAGAACCTGTTCCACTGTAGGCTTCCCATAGGGGTTACAACCTCTTTTGGGCACCCACATGCTCCAGTGTGGGATCCTTCACAGAAGGTAGGTGGATCTCTGATCCACAATGGATCTCCATGGGATACAGGGGCACAGCTGTCTCACCATGGTCTTCAACACAGGCTGCAAGGGAATCTCTTCTCTAATGCCTGAAGAGCTCCTGCCCCTTCTTCACTGGCCTTGGAGTCTGCAGAGCCTTTTCTCTCCCATCTTCTCTCTCCTCTCTTGGGCTGCTGTTGCTATTGCATAATTTTATCCCCCTTCTCAAACACATTCTCCTGAGGTGCTGCCACTGTCTCTGATTGGCTTAGCCTTGGCCTAAGTCTATCTCTGAGCCAGCTGGCACTTGCTCCATCCGACACTGGGGAAGCTTCTCACTGAGGCCAACCCCTGCAACACTCCCACATAAACCAAACCCCACATAAACCCAATACAGGGGCCAAAAGGTAAGTGATCTTGAGCACTCTCTTTTAATCCAAAAGACAATCCAGAATTCTTCAGATAAATCTTTCTCCATACATTCAAATCATTTTAGCACAGGGCTGGTGTGATCTTGCAGACAGAGAGACTTCTCTCTCTCAGTTTATCAGGGAGAGAGATGACAACTTCAAAACATCTGAACTGTTCTTTTGTTGTACGCTCCATTGATTAACCAGAAAGCAGACTGTATTAACTGCCATAGGAGCTGTAATTTCCATTTTTAAGATTTGTGTAAGTATTTCATCTGTTGTAACTTGATGGTTGTTCTGTGGCTTGTGGCTACCCTTCCTAGTTCCGAATGTTCTTGATTGAGTTGAACTGTAGATGTGGCTAAACATATTGCTTCCTCTTTTCTTGAGTAATCTCTTTCAACACTCCATTGTAGTCTTGATATTGCTGCAGAGATCAATACACTGTATTCAGAGCCAAGCAGGCATCTTCTTTATAGAGAAATATTTTGAGATTCTTCAGGAATTACTTATGACTGCAGTTTTTCATTCTTGTCCTCTAGGAAAAGACGACTTCTGGAAAATGTTTTGCTAAAATGATCCTATTTTTAATATGAGATACTAAGCATGAGAAAAAGTTTTTGGTTTTTTTATGTCAGAAATATTCCTTGCATTTTTACACCTAAGACAAAAGAATTTTTTTCAAATAAAATTTTGTATTTATCTAAGTTCCAAATTGTTCTTTCTGTTAGGATAATTTTCCATAGCACCATGTACTTGCATAGACCACGTAAGAATAATGTTTCTGTTAAACAAACAAGCTGACAAATTGCTTTGTAAACCACTAAAAGAGCTGCAAGAACCACCACTCCTAAATCATCCAGCTTCCAAAAAAGGAGTGTTCCAATTTTCTCTCTTGATGAAAAATGTTTTCTATCTACCACAAAGACTACTGATATCTTTAATGCAATTCAGTAAAATTCTTATTACTTACAGTTAAGACTAGTTAAATTGCATGTTTAAGTTGGTAATTTTGGGGTTTGCATCATCTGATATTACAAAGAGGGATTCTTGTGTATTACCAACATTATATTAAGTTAATTCTGCCTTTTATTTGAACAGACAATCTGACCTTGCCAGTGTACCTACTTGTTTGGCTGGAAGACAGAAGATTAACTTTCATGAACCATTGTTTCAAAGGAAAGGAATTGATTTATACTTAAACTACCATGCCTCTCAGCAGTAATACATGTTCAGTTCATCACACATTTGTAAAGCTTACCATACAATAATAACTCTACATGTTCTACAACTGCAGTAAGACTTGATTGCAGAAAGTTCTTTAGTTAAGAGCCAGCATAAATACCCCAAGTATACAGTTGTCCTCCATAAAATGGATGGACTATCACATGCACTGTAGATTTACCTGTTCTGCTGTACAATGCTATTCCCTTTCCTTGGAAACTACCTGAAATGTTTTCTATCAAAGTTGTTAGGGATGGGCACTTCCAGAATCTCAAGTGCAGATACAACCATTACTAGAAAGTATGCTTTGGGGTGGGTGTTTCATTGCTACTAAGACATCACAAAGCCAACAGTGCAGCCACAGTGCAACCTATTTCTTGTCTCACTTCACACAGACAGAACCACAGAAACACTATTAAAACTTATGCCAGAATAAAAAAAGAACTCCAACCAATAACAAATAGACGTTGCCATTTGGCTTGCCCATGCTGAAATTTGAGTTATATTATCAACACAAAACTAATAAAAATTCTTGTCCAGCATAGCTATATTAAGTACAATACATAATAGCAGTTTCAGGACACCTTAACATAATCCTGATGCCACGGTTCTTTGAAGCACCCTATTGAATTACCTCCCCCTTTCATCTCAATTGCCAAAAGAAATAGCATTAACTGAGTTAACTGGTTAACTGAAACTCTACAGTCTTGTATTCAAGCAGAAATCACTTTTCCACAGTAGGTGCTTGGAATTCATCAAACCTTAAACCAAGCTCCCCAGATGAGGCCTGGTTTCTCAAGAACATTTTGTACTAAAGCTACTCTATCCAAGGTGTTCAAGGATTCAGATCCAGATGGGTATAATTTCAGTTTAGCCTGCAGCATGCTGCAGGAGTCTCAGACTAGGTATTGGAATACTTGTATAAACGCTTACAGAAATATTTCTATTCCTGTTCACAACATCAGCATGCAAAAGACAATTCAGGCAGCATCAGGTGAGATCACTATTCAAGGATTCAGGTTATTCAAACCTTTTACACCTGGCAATTATTAATCTACCTCATACATGCCAGTAAATGCATATGTGCAGTTCCATATGATTTAATCCCTTCACCAGCTCAGTTCTGCATTTATTATGTATGGATCTGCCTAGGCAGGTCACCTTTTCTGCCAGATTTGGATTCCATAGTTCCCCTGTTCTCCCAACACCAGCCTGAACTGAGATCACACTGATAGAACCAGCAAATAGAGGCTCAGGAAAATTATACTGTTCAGCAGAAAAAGCAGAAAACTCCTGGAAATTTGCAAACCTACCCTTTGCTGGATTACTTGTTCATTGTTTTATTAAATATCACTGCTTGGACACTGCCTAGGGACAGCAATGACTCAAAGTACTCCCTGCCTTAAAAGTTCTGGCACTTGACCCACTTCTTACAAAGAAATAGGACATCAGTTGAATTTCTAACTTTCCTTTCAGCTCACTAGTGACAGGACTCTTGTGGCCCTCTGTCATGGTTTTACACTGGCCGAACACCAGGCACCCAGGAGAGCTGCTCGCTCACCACCCCTGCCAGAGTTCATGAGTTAAGATAAGGACCAGGAGAAAACACTCCCTTAAAGAACACCTTTCCCCCAGCCCCTCCCTCCTTCCCACCAACAGCACAGGGAGACAGGGCGTGGGGGTTTTGGTCAGCTCCTCACCCGAGGTTTTCTTCCACTGCTCAGGGAGAGGAGTCCTTCCCCTGTGAGACCGTGGGGTCCCTCCCACGGGAGACAGTGCTCTGTGAACTTCCCCAGCACGGTTCCAATCTCAGGAGCAGCAGCCCCCCCAAAACTGCTGCGACCTGAGTCCCTCCCACGGGCACACAGCCCTCCCAAAACTGCTGCAGCGTGGGTCACTCTTCACGGGGTGCAGTCCCCAAGGACAGGCTGCTGCAGCCTGGAAGCAGGGCCCCTCTCTCCATCGAGCCTTCCACAGGACCACAGCCTCCTCCTCCAGGCATCCACCTGCTCCAGCATGGGCACCTCCCCCAGGAGCTGTGGGTGGATCTCTGCATCCCCATGGATCCCCAGGGGCTGTGGGTGGATCTCTGCATCCCCCATGGATCCCCAGGGGCTGTGGGTGGATCTCTGCATCCCCCATGGATCCCCAGGGGCTGTGGGTGGATCTCTGCATCCCCCATGGATCCCCAGGGGCTGTGGGTGGATCTCTGCATCCCCCATGGATCCCCAGGGGCTGTGGGTGGATCTCTGCATCCCCCATGGATCCCCAGGGGCTGTGGGTGGATCTCTGCATCCCCCA
>VZUI01055646.1:0-96400 GCA_013401135.1 Cettia cetti | reverse complement strand
CGCGGCCCCCGCCGCCCTCAGGCGCCGCCGTGGCCCCGCGCGCTCCCCAGGGCGGCCCCCCCCGGCCCCGCCGCCTCACCGGCTCCACCGCCGGCGCAGCTCCCGCCGCCTCCTCCGGCTGCTGCTCCCGCTCCTGTTCCTGCTCCCGCTCCCTCTCTGCAGCGGCGCCGCCCCGGCTCGCAGGAGGCGGAGCGGGGCGGACACAACGTCTGCGCCCGCCGGGGCGGGGACTGCACCAGCAGCGGCAGCGGCACCGGCGGTGCCCCCGAGCTCCCCGCGCCCCCTCCTCTCTCTTTGTCCGCCCCCCGCTTTGTTCGCCCCGCGGCAGCCGCAGCTCGCGGGGGGGAGCGGCTGCGCCCCGGCTCGTGGGACCCCACCGCGCCCGGTGGTCCCGGAGCCGCCGCTGCGGCACAGCCCGGCTGGGTGGGAGGGGGAGAGGGTGGGCACAGACGGGGAGGTGTGAAGCACATCGCTCTAGTGGGTGAATAACTTCACTGTCTGCTGCTTCGCTCCATTTTCCTTTTGTCCTAATGCCCAGAAATTCATCATGCAGAAATTTATCATCCCAAAGTACTGAATATTTTTATTTTCATTGTGTTTGTGAAGCAACATATTGGAAGCAGGCGTTATCCCACTGCTAAAGTTTAAACAGCTGGAGCAGCAGCTCCAACGCCATCATCAACAATTTAATACCGATTTTTCGAGGCTGAATCAAACAGCTCTGCTCCACTTCTCCCCCTCTTATAAACAGGCAGCAGAGCCCAGCCAGAGCTGGCCCATCACTGCTGAATTCCTCACAAAGCAAACCTCAGTTTGCAGTCTCATAGCTTGTTTGGTTTCTGCATGATGCCATTCGAACAAAAGGGTGATGAGAAAGCAGTTCCATTGCTGGGGACTGATTGCAATTTGTGTTTCATTTTGGCTTCATTCTTTGGCATTAATCCAGCACGGTAAAGCACAAAATGGTGTGATGTGCTTCCCCAAATAATAGGTTTCAACTACATCAGCATTTAGCAATGTTTGTTAGAATTTTACTTCCTAAACATTAAACAGAATCTCTTGCCCTGGCCATTATATGGTGAAACAGACACTTGAATCCACGTACAGCCACCCCTCTTTCTCCCTGCAAAATTTGATAAAAGTTTCGCTGAACAAGGACTTCAGAATTTAATCAGTGGCTTGTATTTAGAAGTGCAGAGCCAGCAAAGGATCACTTAAAAAAAAATGACCCCGCAGCCCTTAGCTACAGAAATAATCCCTAACACAAAAATTGCAATAAGGGTAAAAACTGGAGAGTTGTACTAACTTGACAGAACACTTGCCTAAAACATCTGCTGGCTTGAGAGCTGCAGTAGTGATCCTTTGTCCTTCTTTCTGGTGGTGTGGATTTGAGCTTTCTGTATTGATCTGACGCTAACGTAGAATGGGTTTTTCTCTAAGTGTATCTATCATTCTCCATCATTAATTTGATGTTTTGTCTCTCAGTTAATTTGCCACCGTGTAAGTCCATCTCAAATGCTTGCAGTTCAGTGCACAGCATTAAAATTGCATAAGCAATAGCAGACTGATGCATCTAGGACAGAGCACAGCAACAAGACAGCCCAAAGGTGAAAAACAGAAGTTGCAACTTTGTGCTATTATTGTAGAACTTGTCCTCATGTGGAAGCAGTAACAGTGGGGAAATAATGGATAAAATGTGTAAATAGTTTACTTCACTCCCTTGCAAGGCTACAGTAAAAATGTCCTGGACTGAGGCAAGAATTGAGAATGTCACACAGATCAAGGGAATGTGCTGCTGTTTTTTCCAGTAATTTCCTACTGAAAAAACTCAGCTTCAAGATCCCATAGTCCTGTAGGAAAAAAGAGAGTCTGTTATCCATTTTTTGACCAGAATCAACTTCATACCATGAAAATGTAGCTTTGGAGCAGATGTAACTTCAGTTCATCCCAGCTGGAAATGGTTGACAGCCTCTGTGAACCAGTCTGCACCAGTAGGGCACAGCCAATTTGTAGGAATCATTGTAATAAAAGATCCTGGTATTATAAACCACACTCCTACACAGGATTAGATATGATTGAAAGCCAGAATATCTTTGATTCCAGTCTTAGTGGCTCTGTTTTCTGATCTGCATGATCAGATCAGTCAACAAACAATATATAGGCATTTTCATAACTCCATGAGAACAGGAATTGCTGGATGCTCCAGGGAAATTCAGGATGCCAACATAACTACTCTCATCCTGGCCACAAGGCTCCCTTCAAATTTAAAATTGTTCTCAATAATGTGGGAACACCAGTTGCAGTTGCTTCTGCCCTTTTTCAGATTTGTGAAGGGTCCAAGGTTGTCGAAGCTTTCTAAAGAGCTAAAATGCTGTCCTTTAAGAACTGAATGTAAAGATTTCCTGACTGAAGAAATCCATTTTTCTTATTCAATGGGATGTATTCACCCAAGTAGGAGAATTTTGAGTAAAGATTTTTTTTCCATCTGAGTGATCTCTTCAATATGCACATCTGGCAATCCCTAAACAGAACTGATGGTCACATCTGCGACAGAAAAGGCAGCTAATTGCTGTTTTTTAATCTCAGAAGTGCTACTTCAAAAATCCCAGCACTTGCACTACTATTTACTGTAGTTTCTTTTCTGTAAAGGCTGCAAGAAGTCTTCTCACTGCTAATGTACTTACTGGTTCCCTTTCCCAGGTCAGCCAGACTACCCAGCAGCAATAAAAGAAAAAGCTCTCGAAAAACCCATTTTCTTTGGTGAGCTACTCAAGACAAGCTTTCATCCAATTTTACATTATTTGTTCTACCTAACATGGGTAAAACAACAGAGAACAGTATTTGAACAAATTAAAGAAGAATCCTTTCTGCATTCTGGTTTAAACAAGATACTTAAATTAACAATAATGTTCTTCTTGATGAGTGCTTCATTTCCCTGATAACTGAGAAACCAGTCTATTAATAAAGATGCAAATCATCCTAGCACTTATGTAAATGCCCATGAAAGCTGAATTCTCACCTACAGTGAAGCAAAGCAGAAGGATTTTGTTCCTATCAAGTGCTTAATTCTAAAGAAAGGGTAAATAAATGTTCATTCAGTCATGGGTGACAAAACCTTGCAAAAAATCTTATGTAACATCTCTGCTGCTGTAGTTGTCTGAAGTCTAGGAAGTGCCCCATTGTCACACAGTAATTACCACCTTATTAAATCCATCCTGTTTTCAAGCTACTCCAGGAATCACGACCAGTTCCTCCCTCTGACACATCCCCTCCCACCCCTCAAAATGTAGCAGTGACTCTGCACTGTATTCTTGGGAGCAGCATCAATCTTTAGTGGCATTCCCTTCCCAGGGGCAGCACAGCCATGGCACAGAAGGAAGGTGCTACGGGGTTCCATGGCAACTGAAACACTTTAATTATATTGGAGCTTTTTCCTCCTCTTCGTTTCCCTTTTTTTTTTTTTTCCTCCAGCTATGCTGCCTCACAGAGCTTGCAGTGAAATCATTATTTTTAGCAGCTACCACGTCTTTCAGATATTTTCTAGAATCTCAGCTATTTCTCTTTTCTTGACATTTTGAGTGCTGTGAATTGGGTTATAAAAATTTAGAGTCAGAAATTTGGATCTTTTTATGACACAGCTTCCCACCTGACTGATACCCAGAATATTTTGCAGAGATTTGATTTTTTAGACATGGATGAGCATTTTAAAATATTTTTAGAGTTCCAAGTGCTGTAAATAAACACGAGGACTATGCCAACAGGAATCTGTGGGAACATCTGAGTGATGCCTGCTCATGCTATACCCACCTCATTACAGATTTTATTACTCATTCCTTTTAGTAAGCTCTAATCTAGGTTATTATGCCACACCCATCACCATGGGAATGGCACTTAAAAGGACCCAAAATACTTTGCTATTCAGCTTTTCCTTGGGACTTAAGAGTGTGATCTGATTGCAGTTTCAATATACAAAACCCATTTGAATAGTTACAGCTGACAGATTAAAAACCTCACTAATTGCAAGCATCTTCAGTGCAACAATATGTAGCACTTGATAGTACAGTGAATTATAGATAAATTGCCAAGAGATGCAGATGAATGAATCCCTCATCATGAGAGAAGCAGAAGAGATAACTCCCCATCCTTAATTAACTGTGTGTCTTACAGCAGAGGTAAATGCAGGAGTTTTACTTACTGTTGCAGTTTCTCACAGCACTATCCATGCTGACTGGCACCACCAAAGAAAGGACAATTCCAAAGAGAAAATTTAAAAGATAACTCTGAGCGCTCTCAGAGAATTTTGTATGACTATCCTTATTTGAAATTAAATAAAATTAAACCCAGAAATTAAACTGTCCCTGCCTGCTTTCCTGAGATCAAAACATACCACAAAAATATTTTAAGAAAAAAAAAAAGCATTACAGAAACATTTACAACATTGCAAATTGAAAGACAAAAGAGTAACAAAGTACTTTAGTCACAACTGTTTTGCTTATCTGTTGTGACCAATTAATTATGTGGAAGGGTGATTGAGGATGGACCATACAAAGCACTAAAAGGTTCTAAGCACATAAAGATGATTTTTATCTTTTGTACTCTTCTGCCTTGCTCACAGAAACCACAAGCACTCCTTCAGTTCAGGCTGCATGTCCTACTCAAGCAGCAGCATTTCCTAAGAGCCCTTAAAAGCAGCTCTTTAAGGTGTGGTGAGAGAACTTCATGTTTCAAACATGAGCAGCACAACACACCCAAAAGGTGTGCACTGGCAATCATCACCTCCTGCCCTGCATCCCTTTATCATCCACGTGGCAATGATGCAGCACACAAAGGCTCCTGTAAACTGTCATTACTGACTTTTAACTTCATGGAAGGAGGAGAAGGAAAAAGTGCCAGACCTCCATATGCTTCCCAACAGAGCTTTCTTTAAACGTGTGTAGAATGTGGAAACAGCACATTATTTTGTTGTCCACTCCTGCTATAAAAACACTATTTCTCCTATAAAGAAAAAAGCCATTCATTTTAGAACATATGATGAACATTTACCTTGACTTGCTTTCCTAGTGCAACCAAATGAACTGAACAGGTAAATGATGCAAAAAGATTTTTTCAGCCACTCAGAATTCACACATAAAGGTGCTTTGGTTTTGCCTTCCTGTTAAGTTTAGGGAGAAAAAAAAGAAAGAGAAATAAATAAAGGCTTTAACTGCAAAAACCCTGGGGTTCTCATAGACATTCAAATGCAGAGTGTATCAGTATCATGTATTTTAAAGATCTTTGGGCAATAAACACTAATTGCAAAGCTGAGAATTTGAAAGAATTCAGTTCACTCTAATATTATCTTATGGACATCCCCTTCAAAAGCTTTTTGTTAGATACTTGAAAATACTTTGGTTTGCTCAGCTTTATACTTGGTTGGAGAGACTTTTCCTGCATTTCTGGAAGGACAAATGCTTTACCAGCTCCTAGGAATAACTTACATCAGTCTAGTGCTCCCTCTCTTGGCAACTGAACAATGTACAGCCACTTCAGCCACAGGTCCCTCCCGAGACAAGGAGAAAAGAGTGTTAGAACAATTAATCAGCAGGATTATGACATTTCTAAGCATTCAGAAGCAGGCTGCTCTTCAGATTATGCAAACTGAATGGTATGGCAAGGTTCTGTTTAAGTAGCTACGAGAATTTTAACAGCCTCTTGATTAAGAGTACCTGAAGCCAACAGTTTTGGCCCTTCCTAAAATATTTCGCTACACTCATCCTCATTTTGCTCAGCTTGTTTTCCCAATTTTCTTCAGCAGCTGATTTTCAAAAACCAGCATTTTGCTGCTTTAGGACTCCAATTAAAAGCTCTTTAGCTAAAAGCTTGTTTATTAAACCTCTGTAGACAATCACGAACATGTATGTACAGCAAGTTTACATGAAGGACGATGCTACAAAAGATACAGTGGCAATTAAAACAGACCCACATAAATAATTTATAAAAATACTTGAAATGGTGAAAATAGCACTGTAATCCCCAATTATTTTCCTCCAATTGCCAGGACTTTGATGTGGGAAATCTTAACATCAGACCTTTTTAAAAACATTCCGAATATATTAAACTTATCTACAGGGTAATTAGCAAAATGTATAAAGTGTAGATTATTGTACAAAGGACAGATATTAAAAAAATCACCAATCCACCTGAAACTCAAGGACAATATAAATCTTAACCAAAATAAAGAACACCAAACCACAAACTCTGCATTTTAGAGTCTCGAGTATTGGCAAATAAAATGCTCTTAACAAATCATCAGTCCTGTTATTCCTTAGTTAAGCATGCAATTTGGGAAAATTCTACATTTTCTGGTTGCACCTGTGATCCTGGTCATGATGGAAACCTGCACTCACTTCAATACGAAGGAAGAATAGGGCAGACCTGTATTTGTCAAGATTTTCTCTTTCCTGTAAGATGAGGAAGGTTATCTTGAGTTTGTAAAACTGTGGGGGAAACAGAAGGGATTTGGACAGAAGAAAACAAAAGACCGGTTAAGATTTAAGTCTTTTTCTTTTGCTGGTTTCTTGGGGAATTTTTTAACAGGCTTCTTATCCGTAGATAAACCCCGGTTGATTCTGCCATATTTTCAAATTCAAATGGTGTGATGCCTGCAGCAAACTTGCTCATGTCAGGAACAAATCCAGATCTTTTCACAGATGATCCAGTGCTTGTGGGCACTTTATTACCACCTGTGTTTTCCCCCTCATTAACCTCAGGCTTGGGAGCAGGCAGGGTGTCATCCAGCAGGCCTTCAGAAACTGCATTATCAGGATTTTCCTTTAAGTCAAGCAAACTGTCCTCTAGATGGGGACTGGTCAGAGAACATTCATTTTCTGGGATCTGCTCACTGATGTCAGAAAACTCAGTTTCCACTGAGATCACTTTCTCAGGTGATTTGACTTCTGCAACGAGATCTGCTTCATTCCTAGCTGGTGATGATGTAAGGGAATTCCCAGTTAAAGGAGTGTCAACAGGAATTTCAGAGTCACTGTTTGTGCTCTCTGCCTGCTCCAGCGCTGCCCAGATTAACCTCTGCTGCTCCTCCAGCTCTTCCAAGGTCAGTGTATCCTCATCCATGATTGAGTCCACTATTTTGGGATGAGGACTGGAAGAGTTTGGTGGTGGAGTAGTCCTAGGGAGGGGAGAGTGGGTGGGTGTGGAAGGCTGAGGGGGTGTGAGCGGGGGTGTTCCTCGTGGCACAGGTGGAGGAGTGGACATGGATGGAGATCCAGGTGGCAGCGGAGGCTGGAACTGGAAACTGTTGGGAGTTTGAGATCTCTGTGCCCCTTCCAGATCTAGAAAGAGATTAAAAAACACCTTTTAGAACCTGAAATCTGACCAGGAGAAGATTCAAAGTACCAATGTTCTGATAACTAGCAGATTTGCATCTTCTCATCCTTGGTTTTCAGCTGAGACTTAAACTTTGTGAGGGTTTTCATATCAACAGAATTATGTTTCTTGGGATTTTAACTCTGCCAGCCATTCAAGGAAAAAAACCCAACTCTTGAAAGAATGAAAAACAATCTCATTCCACACTGAGACACACTGAAGGATTCCTCATGGCAGATTTCAAAAAGGGAAGCCAGGAGTTTCTCCAGCTGTTCAAATACTTAACACCCTTTGAGTTTGCCTCATTTTTAAGAAGCTGAAAGCTTGCAAATTTATGTTATTTCATCCAAATATTTAGGGGTCTTTAAGAAAATTTCTTTAGGATGCTCCTGAAGTAAAGAGATCAGAATTTTTAACATGACATTGTAATTGCTCTGAGCACACCTGAAACCTCCTGCTTGGTACTAGAAGATATGAAAACCACAGTGACAATCACAGCAAATGCCAGTGCAGTAGGACACTGCTGGTCTCTGTCAGCACTGCCTTTAATCACCACCAAAATGACTACTAACACATTGGCTTCTCCTTTTAACTCTCACATTTCAATTCAGAGAAAGTTATTTTGAAAATAAAAGTTGAAACAAGGAAAAAAAGAATGCAGAATGACTGTACCAGAGTCCAGGTCCATGTCAGCTGCTGCTACCTCTGAACTTTCTTCTCTTGGTCGTTTGGAATGATGAGACTTTGACTGAGGTGCAGCCCTTTTGCTGCTGGATTTTGGACTTGGCTGGAGGGAAATTATCCACAAAACCAAAAAGAATTAGTATTATACTGTATAGGGTAACATTTCCAACTGTAAGAATTAAAGCAGTTTTGTAACTATACAATCATTTGGGGACTCAATGTGTAAACAGACATTGACATCTGCCATGGCTATGGAAACCAAGCTTCTCATTTAGTAGAGGAATCTGGAGCTTCCAGGCTGTGTAAATTCATAGAAATTTTTTTCCAAAGTGCTTACAAATCTTTGCACAACTGGGATCTGCTTATATTAAGTGAGATAATGGAATTTATTTTAAACATGATGCCATTTTTTGTTAAAACAGATAAGCCAGATGAGCATTTCACCCTCACTGGTGTCAATAAAAAGTCTGTCCCCTTGTGCAGAAAGAAGATACAAGCAAGAAATCATCATGATCTACACTAAACTAAAAGACAACATTGTTTTTTTTAATAATTAAGAGATATATTCACCTCCTGAAAATTAGAAAGGTAGTGTGCAAAAACATCCTTCTGTTGAGATGGCTGCATAGGGATGGAACCAAACATCTGCCACTCCTATAGCAAAAAGAAAAAAAAAAAAAGAGAAATAATGTTGCATATGGTTGGTTAATAACACTAAATGAAAAAAAACACATTTGGAGGATACTAAATGGGCAAATGTAAAGGTGTAAATGCATGAATGCTTCTTTTTAATGCACAGGCATTCAGATCAGTGATGGAATTCACTGACAGGAGGACCCTAGCACAAGAATCATGACAAGCATCAGTTGTCACGTTAATTACAACCCCCAGCCCCAAAGCAAGGGCTTAAAAAAGAAGAGATTCTTAAAAGGAAATTGTCAGATGCAGAATACAAAACATTAACTCTTGGATAAAAGCAATTCCTGTCTCTCAGCATGTTGCTCAGAAGGCAGAGAACAGCTACTCACATCTGGGATCCCACTGGGAGTGGATATATTAAATCCTGGGTAATTTACCAACTTGGACACATCGTAAGTGATACGTCTGGGCTTGGGAGAGCCCTCATCTTCTGCTTCAACTTCACCTATAATGGAATATAATTATTATTGATGTTAATTAAGAACACCACTGAAAAAATTCACAAGATTTAACAACAGGGGTTTGGAATGTAAATATTGATAGAAGGTTTTGAAATCCAGAGGGGCAGGAACAGTGACCAAATCCATCAGATACGTGCATGAAGCCTCCCCAGAAACCTAACTGGTATTCCTACACCACTGCTCTTCATGTACCATTGCTACCCTCAGAATTTGGCACCAGGACTCTTGTGAGATGCAGCCTAAACAATGGTCATTAGCAAAAGGCTGGTAAATTACTTAAGTTAGGTTCCAAGAAATATGTTGTTTGCTTGCTGGTGATTTTGTTCCTATGTAAGAGTAATTTGAGGACTACAGTTTCTTTCATTGAACACAAGAGAAAAAGGGAGAGGAAACTGGATGAGAGATTTACAAGTCTTCCAGCTTCACACAACTCCAGGTTCCAACAGTGAAAGCCACTGACAGTCTTACAACCTTTATGGAATTTGTTTTGTTGTCACATCACAGCTGATAAAAACCCCGTGTATTTTTACACTAATAAAATCATTTGATTTGCAGCTTTCTCCCCTTCCACGAGGAAGACAAGAGGTTTACAAGCCACTTCCTTTATTGTCTCCTGAGGAGGGTGCAGCCAGCACACAGCCTCCCAGTAAAGCTGCACTCCAGCCCCACTTTGCTCACCTTTTCCATCATACAGAGCCAGTCCTGAGTGCTCCATTTCGGCCTCCTTGAGCCAGCCTGGGGGGTAGCCCAGCTGCCGCATGCGGTAAATGAACGGGGGCAGGCTCTTGTCTGTCACTCCAAGGGCATCCTGAAGGACCCCACTGAGCCAAGAAAACAAACAGAGAACAAAATGTCACCCAGAAAAATCCCTTAACTGGTGACAAATGAATGTTCTGTGGAATTTTCAGCTGTCAAGGTAAAACAGCTGAGTTTTAGCTCAAACTGTGATGCATTTCAACCCCAAATATAACAACTCTTGATGAAAACCAGCTCTGATATTAAATATAACTTTTTGCCTTGTTGATATGCTTAAACACTTTACTAGATTTAATTCTACACCAAGAATAACCTATTGACCTGCTACTTCTGACTCATGGCCTTGACTGCAGCTATCAACAGGAAGGGTGGACCTTGATGCTGAATTTACTGGTGTTTTTTTGGAGACTGCCACACAATACTATGATTTCTCTGAACACTTTGAATAGAGAAGAAGGGACACTCAAAGCTCAAAATTTGCACATTTTTCTGTACATTTTCAGTAGGAATATAATAAATTTGCAATTTGAGAAGTCAAAGGGTAATATTTATCTCCCTGCATTAGAGAAAGGGTAGGACTGACAAGCTAGCAGTGAGTTTTCATTAGAAAAATTTCTCTGCAATTTATTAAAATTCTATGTAGCAAATTCAAACATAGCAAACTCATAATTAAGTGCAGCAGGTAGACTTAATAAACTCTGGCAATTAAAATCTGGCACTCCAAAGGCAGAAGAGGTATTCCAGAAAAGCAAATGGAAAGAAAAGAGATACCTAATTACTCCTGGCTTAAATTTTCCAAACCTCTCTTCTACTTCTTCTGCATGGTAACGCTGCTGAAAATTCTGATTGCTCGAATCACCACAAGCTTCCAAAAACTCCTTTCTCTTCTCATTTATACGAGCTGCATTTCGTGGCTTAAAGATAATACAATTGGGAAGTTTAGAGTTGGACAACTTACAATTTATGCACTCCTTCACCCAACACAAAGCTTGGAGAGCAGCAGTCTTTGGAATATTGGTGACTTTACCTTTGGACAGTCCTTCATTTGATGGTCTTCAGAACCACAATTGAAACAATGAGGTTTGGGCCTGCTTGAAAAATGCACAACAAATTAAACCTGAAAAAAAACTTTGTAAAGCTAAATACACCTAATTATTTTCAATTTTGACAGATTTTAAGGTTTAGACTTGAGAAAGACAAAAGCAATGACTGCTAATGTCATGTGCTGTCTTCTGCTTCTCTTAAACTTAAATCAATCCTTATAGAGAGAATATTGCTGATTTCACAGTGCTAAGGGGAATGTGGGAAATGAGGAGAGGGCAGAGGGAAATAGGAAATGGTATCATCAGAGATCTGATCCCTTCCACTAAACTGGCAATCAGCCACCAGTAGAGCACAACCATTTCTTTGGAAAGTTCTGGCCCACAGTTTCAAGTAATGCATTTTGTGAAACTGCACTGAAAACCTGGAATGGAACTGCAGCTGGCTTCAACTTAAATCTTCCTATATATTCACACCATGGCAAAAAACATTTGCAACGTTACTGGGGTGAAATACCAAGATTTTAGAGGAAGATTTATTTTCTGAACATTCATTTTTACTGAATTAGAACGGGAACCAGAAGTGAAGACAGAAAGCGAGGCACAAGAACGGGTGTCCAAGGTAACTCCAGCTGGAAACTGAATTCCCTTCACTTCTGACCTCCCATAAAAACTATACCATCAACTCTCAGATCACTCTTTAAAAATCTATCAGGAAAGCAGACAGGAGTTGCTCTACAAAACCATTACCATGGCACAACACCAGTGCAAGGACAAGCCAACCACTAAAAATACAAGAAACAGAAGAACTAAGTATAAAAATTCAGAAAGTTTTCACACACTGACTTTAGGCCCTTCCTAAAGAAACTTAATAAAAAGACAGACCCACTGACTGCAACACTCAGCTTTGGCTTATTGAATTTAAACTTAAATACTCATTGCTCAAGTATGTCCAAGGGTTTATTAACTGGGCAATTATCACAGAGTGCATCTGAATTTTTCAGCTCAAAACTTTATATTTAAGAGTAATACAAACCTTTTGGGTTTTACTTGTATTTCTTGTCCATCTAGGGAGAGAATCTGGCTGAAAACTTGCTGGTATCTTTAGATTTCAATAAGGAACTGCTACTGGATGAAGCAAATTTTCAATTTTGTTTAAAATATCAATGAAAACTCAATAGTGCTTTGAACAGAACACTGACTCATCTGCATTAAGTTACAAATGGGTCCATTTATATGAACTCCTGAATATAAACTATAAAATGATACCTACTATAAACTATTAAGATGAGCTTATGCTGTTTCCTCCTACAAATTTCTACCCAATACTTTACTAGCACTTGCTAAAACTACAACCCTCTTGTTACTGGCAGAAATTTCCAGGTAATAATTCTGAAGGGCTTCACAATAATCTTATTAAACCCCATTTTGATAAGAGTTTCAAAATGACAGGTTCACTGAGAGCAGTGTTTTGGTCATTTTGAAGGCAGTGCCTGATGAACCATTTCACTCAGATTAAGTCCAGCCACACGTAACTTGGCATTTAAGGAGAAATTCCCATTAGGCATCTACTTCCTTCATCCAGAGTTTGGGAGATTGTAAATTTGCAATTTATATTCAGATACATGACATGACACTGATTACAAACTTAAGGACTGGATATTGCAGAAATGAACCCTGAGACTGCTTCTTGTCCTGAGTCTTTCCAGGACAGAAGCAATACTGGAAACCTGGGGACATGATGTTACTTGAGAAATTTCCTGTCCAATTTCTTTTGTCTTTTTGGAAGACAAAGTCAGTATAGAAAACCATTTCAATGTTTTCCAGCTTTTTTCAGCATTTCCCTCAATTCCACTTTTCAAACATTAGCTTTAAATAAACAATAAAGAACCAGCTTTAAAATGGATGCATGTTAAGAGCATACCATAATTAAATTTTAATAAGAGACTTCCTCTCTAGCTCCCACATTTGGAAAAAAGCATTTTACAGCATGTTTGAGTTTCCCAAACCCTTTTCTTCTCCCAAAGAGTGGATTTTATGGAGGGAGAATACTTATTCAATCTGCAACGAGCTGTTATTCCAAACCTGATTAGGGACTGGCCAAGGAAATCCCTAAATTCACAAGATGTATTTATGAGGATAAGGCATTCACTCTCAGGATAGCAATCAGCAAGTCAATTATATAAAAATACTTCTTTGTTTTGAATTAAAAAGCCATTAATGACTCATTAAATCATCCCATCTATAATGATTGTTATTGTTTTGACAGAAACACACAATCCACTGAAGAGAATTTGAGTTCAATTTACCCACTGGAATTCTTTGGATTTGACAAATGGAAAAAAGAAAGGGTGTTTTAGCAAACAGGATACTTAGGTATTTCCCATCCTTCTGTCAGCTGTGGATTCTCATTTAAAATAGGCTGTCCCAGTTTATCGAGACAAAAATTGGTAAAATACAGAACACTTCCTACAACCTGTAGAAAAAAAGTCAGAGAATTGTCAGAAATGTGTCAGTATTTAGGTGAGATTGGTAGCATTTCTATAAATTTACACTGCTTGAAATACTTCCAGGTTTTTGCCCCATTCTGTAAGAATTTACAATTAATACAAGCCCAAACCTGTACATGAAAGATTTTTTTGTTTTGATGTAGCCCAAACATGCTGAATTTAAATTTCATTTATCAGTGTAGTAAAAGCAGTTAACAGATCTTATTTTAATGGCAGTGTACATTAAATGTGGAGAATGAAGAGTCAGACCTACCATGGAAGAGCACAGTCAAAAACTTACACTAAAAGCTTCTTTCACTTTTTTAGAACTCGAGCTGGTTCCTTTACAGTCCTCTTCCAAAATGACGCTGGAGGGCTGACAGGAAAAACAAAAAATAAAAAGAATTAATTTAAATCAACAGAGCTCCTCAATTAGGCTTTCTTTGATGAGAAATACACTGCATAAGAACATTTTTATTCTCATCAAAGAAGCTAAGGGAAAGACAGACAGAAATGTGCCATTCCACCCTTTTACTCATAGTGAATGTTGAGTTAAAAATCAAAATTCTAAACTAGGAGAATAAAGTGTAAATTCTCAGATTCTGCTGTTCATCTGTTTTCTTAAATATACTCAGAGTTGGGCCAAATCCTATGAGAAGAAGATAATTAAGAAGAAAGCTTAATGTATTTAAACCAAGTTATTAATTTTCTTTCACTGAAATTTCACTAGGGACAATCTTCAAGAAGCATTTTCATGGGCAGAAAGGATCTTTTCTTTGTCCTGGGCTCTATTTTTTGGAACAAATGGTTGTACAACATTTGCTTGACAACTACTTGATTTTTGTTACTGTTTAACAGGTGCAATATTTCAATACTCCCATTACAGAGATGGAGAAGAAGCATTCTGTAAAAATTTGAATTTTAAATTACCTGTGGCTTAGGGTTCAATTGTGATTTTTCTTGTTCACTTTTCTTCTGCTCTTCATATTTTTGCACTAAACTATAAATAAAATCTTCAATTTCTTGATGATACCGCCTGGGATGAAGCACAGAGAGATGAAGACATGAGCAAGGCTGAAACAAAGAGTAGAAGTCTCTTCTCAAGCATTTTTCCTTTACTAAATAACTTAGAAAAAGGGAAAACCCAATTCTTTTTTGCCCCCCTCTCAACCCCCACCAATACAAATGCAATCTGATATTAGAGAGCACCCGAGTGTGGCAAAAAATCAACTCAGGGGCAGGGAAAGATTAATTTGTTATATTTTACCCACAACATTCCTGGAATTCAAACTGCTCTTCAGGCTCAAGTTCCTGGAAATCTCCCTTTATTTGATAAAACCAGATATTGCTAATGAACAGCATTCCTGTCGAACTGCCCATTACCCCCTTTCTCCCCTCCAAGCTTCAGTAGTTTATGTTAAAATACTTACTTAGTAATGACATTGTTCATAAATAGAATCTGCAACAGAGGTCCATCAACTTTGGGGTTTTCCACTGAGATTCCACTAGAACAGCACAGAACACACAATGGGTACAGTAAATATTCCCCACCAGTTTTATCACAGCTGAGTCTGGACCCCACAGACATAGGAAGGTTTGATCAATACAAAATCTGTATTTTAAAAAAGTTCCTGTCCACATCAATGGACATTATCCTCTTGAGTAAAGCAGGTTGGTGTGAGGTGGATAGAGAACAAAATACACCCACACACTACAGAAATATTTAATTCTGTATGAATGGATATGGGAGTGCTATTCCAGTTCCAATAAACATATTTTCCAGTTATTCCAGTTCCAATAAACTTATACAATCTTCTAAGATTCATTCAAGCATTTGAATGTAATTTTTCCTCCCTGATGAACTTCACTTTAAAACTGTTTCCCTGAAGACCAAGTGAGTTTCATAAAACAGATACACTCAAATAAATAAAGAGTTACAGCAATATCAACTGAGTTCCTGCTATTCAACTCCAAAGCTTTTCAGGAACTGGAATGGCATTTTAGAAGCCCAACACCTGAGCAGGGATTGGGACACAGAAACAAAACATGTCAGATTGTTACTGCAGACAGCTTTTATCTTAGATAAACTCTATTTATATATACACATAGATAAATATACTCTCTCTATATAGAGTTTTAAGTCAGCATTAACATACCTAGGACGAGTCAGAATTCTCAGCTTTCTTTTAAGTTCCTGATGTTAACTTATTGTTAAGGGCTATGATTTTCTCTGGCAGACAAACCCACACCCAAAGCAAGCAAAAAAACACCGAGCAAGAATTTCACAGAACAACAAACAGGATTTCAGTCCTTCCCTTTCACTGCCTAGGGGATTATTTAAACATCCACCTGTTGCTAAAGAAATAAAATTAATTAAAAAAAAAAACAAAAACGAAAAGAGGCCTAGCTGTGACAATCAAAACAATGCCATTCATTATATGCAGTGATTGTATTAACAGATTTGTAATATTTTCTTTTAAAAATATCCGTGATCATCACCAGAAGCAAGGTAACGGTAGTACACGTGTACTTGTAAACGGGAAATAAATTATAACACATTTCTGATTCCACTCTGCTGCAGCGGCAAACCCAAAAAACATTTAGGGAACCTGTCACAATTCAACTATTTGAAATTATTTGTAGCTGCGTTAAAATGGACTCAGTTTGTTTTCCCTGGAAAGGCAGAAGGCAGGGATTCAGTGGCAGCCGTTGCAGCAGCCGTCCCCGCATCCCGGGACGGAGCCGCCGCCTGAGGCGAGGCTGGCTCGGTCCCGACCGCTCCGAGGATAAAAGTTTCTATGGAAAACGTGTTCTGAGGAAGCCTGGGAGCACCAGACTCGGCTCCCCTCACCGCCCAGCTCAGTTTTCTCCCCCTTCGGAACCCGGCGGAGACCGAGGGTTCCCTCATACGGACCGCCGGGGAGAAGCCGGAGCCCCCCTGAGGGCCGGGACCGGCTGGCCCGGAAGGGAACCGGCAGCAGCGGTGCGCCCGCCTCCCCCCGCCCCGGCGCGGGGCCTGCCTCTCCCTCCAGGATATTCTCCGCCCGCAGCCGCTGCACCGTCTCGTCGCGATCGCGCAGCCGCTCGTAGAGCTCCAGCAGCGGGTCCGGCTCCTCCAGGGCGGGCGGCGAGGGCGGCCCGGGCTCGCCCTCCAACTGCCCGAAGAGCTCGCGGTCCCCGAAGTCCACCTCCGCCGCCATCTTGGCCGCCGCAGGAAGGGCGGGGCGGGGAGCAAAGGGCGGCGGGAAGCGTGGGGCGGGCGGGACGACGGACACCGGGGACCACAACTCCCAGCGTGCATCGGGGCGGCGAACCACGAAGGCCGGTGGCGGCGAAGCGCGGTGCACGCTGGGAGATGTAGGCTGCGCGGTGCGGCTGCAGCATTCGCCGTACTCACAATGGAGGTCGAGCTCCTGCCTCCAGCTCCCGGTTTTTTCTTCCTCTTTCGAGGAGTGAGCGGTCGAGATAGAGAAGGCTGCAGCAGCGTGCAGGACAAAAGTATTTGAAGTAGGGTGTCTGCAGCAAGTCCCCAAACTGCTATATTTTAGGCAAATCCTACTTCAAGAGAACCAAAGTAAAATCTCCTTAAGTTTTCCCTTCTCTTAACTGGCTTATGGGAATTTTGCCCAAAAGACAAATTACTATATAACCTTAGAGAAAAAAAAAAAGTCTTTATTATTAACCAGTTTTCTTTCACTGGATTATGTGCCTATTGGCCCAGACCGCTAAATAACATCTACACAATGTTTCTTTCATGTTTCAATTGAAAATAACTGTACAAGGTTAAAGTACAAAAGTACACAAGACAGTGGACACGAAATATCCATGTATGAGTTCATCCCATTACTGCTTGGTTTGAAAAGTAGAACTTTAACTAAAAAATACTGTCCTCCTCTAGCTCTGTCAAGTTTAATGGAAGTGGGTATAACCTGATTACAACACTAACACCAGTATCACTAATCTGATATTTACAAAAAAATTGTATTTTTCAATAAATTAAAGTCAATGCAACACCCATGCAAGCTAGAATGCTAGCTTTTTGGTGAACAAGGACCCAACATGTGAACAAGAACCTTCCACAGTCCCAAACTTCAAAAACAGCCTTTTGTTTTGTTTAGGTTTTTTTTTTTTTTTCATTTTTCAAACTGCATCCATTCCTCGCATGGAAGATGTGAACCCCAATCCCATTCCTCTTTGCGTGTGAGTCTGTGATCTCGCCATTTCATACTGTGCATCCAGATTCCTGAACACCTCCTCCTGCTGCTTCAGTGTTTTGTAACTCTCCTCATCCACGGAACTGCAGCCAGCTTCATCCTCACTCTGGAAACACAACACAAACATCAGCTCTGGGCAAGTGACGTTCAAAAATTCTTACAAGAATAAGAATTCAAGCATTTGGGTTTATTGCAGAAATATTTTCGTGCAGATTTTCTCTGTCAAGAAACACACAGGGCTTCACCCAGTTTCTTTTCTGAATTAAATTCAAGTTTAGATGCTGCTTCTGAACTTAATAAATACTTAAAAGCTCTTCACTACATCAGGTTAACTTAAAATTTTACTGGCTAAGGTACACTAAAATGAAAAGTGAAATCATTATCCTGTAATTAATAAACTTAATTACATATTCAGAATTCTTTACCTTAATGCCCATCAGTTTTCTGAATTTGACATTTTGGTCCTTGTTTCCAAAATTTAGTTTTTCCCATATTTCTGCAGATTGTGATTTATCCTGTTCAGATTTAAAAAAAAAAAAAAAAAAAAAAAGGAAGAAAAAAAAAGATGCGTCACCTTTTTTACGTCAGAGTCCATTAATAGCACAATAGAGCAGCAAGCAAAGGAGCAGGGCTAAAGAGAAACCCATTCTGTACCAGAGCTGCAAGTAGAAGGTTTCCAAGTCTGACATTCCTCCTGCAGCATCCTCACTGGAGCTCTTTGTGGGGGAAGCCTACCTAACCATGGTGTTACAACACAGGTTTGCTCCTTCCTTTGGCATTTCCAAAGGTCTGGAAACCTGACTGGAATTCAGGCTTAAAGTAAATTATGGAAAAAATGAATTTGTTTATTGCAATGAATCAATATACAGCACAATTCAGGCAGAACTGCCCAGAGAGCATTCAGGGTTCTCCTGCCCTCCCTTTTGTCTCCCACCATTGCCATGGAAACTGGTTTGTTTTTCACATCTTATGGAACAGTCTGTAAAGGTAAGGGAGCTTGTTGTGTAACTGCTGCAAGATGGAAACAAAGGTAAAACTTTTATACCAATGTAACAAAAGATAAAAATACGGATAGTAAGGGAGCCGTTTTTTCTACAGTATCAACAGGTAAAAGCTCTACTCAAATCCAGCAACTTTCTGAAAAAGCAACTGCCACAGGTGCCTTTCTTATTTCACTAATTGCAAAGGCGTTTGACACAGCAAAAAAGCCTGAAGGCTTATTTATACTTATGAGTTTTGTTAGGGTAAATGTTGCATTACTCTGCTCCTAAAAAGTTGTCAGCAAGGTGGACAGACTTGTCTTTGAAATTTTCAATTGGAGAGGACGCAGCCACCACAGGAGAATCTGTACAGTCTCAGGAGAGGTTATAAATTCCATACCTTACCCATCCCTTCCCAATAAAGGGAAACCATCCGGATTTGATATTTAGTTGTAGGTAAACTCACAAAAATAACACTAAGATGCAACAATACCTCTGAAGCTTTATGACATTCAGAGTCTCCTGGAGTCTTGTGTCACAACTATTTATCACTGAAGGACTAACTATCCTAATCCTTTCACTCCTAAATCAGAAAATATTCTGAGTTGAAAGGGACCCACAAGGATCATCAAAGTCCAACTCCTAGTTGTACTGAAGTTTTACTTCAGGCTGATATTAAAACTTGCTAAGAGATATGAAAGGTGGAAATAACACTCATCAGCATCCTTAAACTGAGTGCAAGATATTCCCAAACAAGCTCATGAAGGTAAGAAAAGCCAACATTACCCCTTCCTTTTTGCCTTGCCAAAGCATCTTCCGCTTTTTCTCCTGCTCAGCAAATTTCATGGGGTTCACTGCTGCTGGGTTGTAATAGCTGGGCACAGCTATGCCAGTCTCTGCCAGAGCCTTGGCCTGGAGCGCTGCCATCTGAGCTGCCATGGCGATCTGAGGGGTCACCTGTGTCCCCGAGGCCAGCAGAGCTGCGACATTGATGACAGAGCCTCCCGTGGCTGCAGCCGCTGAGGAACAAAGGGAACTTGCTAGAAAGAACTTCAGGCTCTGGGGAAAAACCCCAACAGGCAGGCACAAACCCAACCACCGACCTCCCCCAAAGTCAAGCCCCTCAAACATTTCCCTTCAACAGAAGTTGGAAGTGCACAGATGATAAATGTGTGATAAAATACGTGTGATTTAACTAAGGAACAAGTGTCAAGTAGTTTTAGTAAACGAGAACCAGAAGTGGAACTAGCACACCTTGTGGTTCTAAATATCCCTGAGCAAGTAGCCATCATGAAATGGCCATCATGAAAACATTTAACGGCCCAACAAACAACATTTTTCTTGTACACTCAGCAAGTAATAAGAAATCCCAATCACTTTTGTTGGGGTTTTGTTTCTTATTCTTAGTGTTTTGTTTTTTTAAAGGTTTCCTAGTTCTTGTGGTTTTTCTTATTAACAATTACATAAAGACAACCTGCCCAACTGTTTGCTAAGACTGCAATACTCCTGTAACATAAGCCTATCTATCTTCCACTCCTACTATTGCTCAGGAATTAATCTAATACACATGCACTACCTGCAGCCATTTCCTGTTGCTTCTGTTTTTCAACCATTTCCTTCTCTCTCTGTTCTTGCAATTTCTTTGCTCTTTCCAGCCTAGAGGGACATGAAAATAAAAAATATTAAAACATGCAAAATCAACATCAGGAGCTTATTCACGTCACATATCATTAAAATCCCCACAATTTCTGACCTTCTGGCTAAGGCTTCCTGTGCATCCATAGCTGTGTTTCGTCCCCGGAAAGGCGGAGGGCTCGGACTCCGGCTGTGGCTCCTGCTGAACCTTCGGGGCTTTTCAATTCTTTTCTTTCTCTCTCTGTAACCAAATTTAACAGTTGCTAAAACAATGAAGGTACACATGCAGCTTAATATTTTATAAAGTATTTGATCACAGCATTCAACATTCATTTTATGGTTCATTTGGAGCTCTAAAGAAAAGCTTTCAGAGAGTTTATACTACAACAGTCATCTTGTACCAACACAGAGCTAAAACTGAAGATTTCCAGCTGTAACAAAATGTGCAGTTCTGGGTATTCAATTTACCCTCTCATACTCAGTGTTCAGAACAAATAGATCTGCTCTAGAGATTCTAAATCCTAAGGAAAATCATCTAATTTATAGTAAAAATTGCAAGAGAACTTGAATGAATCAAGCTAGAAGAATGTTTTAAAACCCTAAGAGACCTCAAAGCACTGTAATTATGTTAATAAGGAGCATTCTGAAGAGGTCCAATTTAAGAAGTGGAATAGTACTTCAGGAAATTACTATTACTGTTCCCTCTCTATCCTCTTCCCTAAATGTGCTTTCAGGGAATCTACTAAGCTGAACATGTGATTTGTCTTGGGTTTCTCTGGAGAAGAGAACTCTGAAGCATGAATTACCTGGAGCCTGACCATCTGAAAAGAACCCAGTTAAAACATATTTTTAAGCAAAATACCAAAACATTCAGTTCAACTCTTCTTCACTAACCTTCTCCCCAACTCCTTCCAAGCAGGAGTCATTCTTAGGACATCTGTATCTAATCCCATCTAAGCAACAGCTACTCAAAACACATAAAAAGTACTATTAGCAGCAGTCCTCTGTGCCAGGATCATCAGTATCTACAGAACAAGGGTTCATCCCAGTTTAAGCCTCTGAAACTGGTGTTTCAAACAAAGAAGTCACAGACACTGGAAGTGATCAACAAAGCTTAATTTATAGGAGATATCACTCACACTTTTCCCAGTTTTCCATAACCAGTAAGTTGAGATGCACAAAGGTGTTCCTGTAATTTTTTTAACTTAAATGCTATTATCACCCATTTGGGGCAACAGCTAACTGGGGATAATGGGTAACTTGACAACAGCCATTTTCCATGGCATTCAGATGTTCTCTTTCTTCTGTTTGTAACCTGGGCAGCATCTACAAACATCATGAAATGCAGACTGAAGTTACAAAAAGATTCTTGTTTACATGACAAATCTGGTAGAATACAAAGGAGGCAAGACTTATCTTTTCAGAGAAGATGTCAAGATGCAGATTCAGGCACTGGCAAGTGACAGATCTGCATTCCTGAGATAAGATGTAATGCATTTTCAAAGATACCTTCATTTTTCCCCCGTGCTGACTATTGTTGTTTGGTCTTGTCTTTGGTCTGTGATGCTTTATTGCACTGGTAAACATCAAGGAAATAAATATTTGAGCTTTTGTATTGAAGTATTTCCATTTGAAACAAGCAGCTGGAGTCACGTTTTCCACCTAGCATTTAATCAGAGCCACACCACTAAAGAACTTCCAGGAGGTTCTACACACTCACAAACCAAAGGATTGGTTTAAATGCCCCAGAGGACAGATCACCTGAAAATCTGAGCTTGAGATTATGCAAAGAATCATCAAGAGGTCAAGCTTTGCTATTTACAAATGCTTCCGTCACAGCCTGCTCACTGTAACACAAAAACTGCATGCCAGGAAGGAGGGAATTCCTTTCACAGGTGAATGTTAACAGTGTATGCTTCCACATCACATTCACCTGGCTTGTGCAGTCTGCCTTGAGGGCTGCTCCATAAGTCACTTTCTTTTCCAGGCTTTGTCTGAGCCCTGAATTTGATGAAGTGTTCTAGCTCCAAATAAAAAAGACTGATGTCTCATTTAATTCCATTCTCTAGGATTTGTGAGATACAAACAGTACTTAAGAGGATTCTTGCAATACGTCCACCAGCATCCCACAAGGCCTGTTCCAGTTGGAGAAATTCCTAACCTATGACTATCCCTTACTTTTTCCTCCCACATTTGATGTTCTGTTTCAGGTAATTTGAATTCCAAGGCAGAAGCCAAAATCTATTCTGAGACATGAAGTTTTCATGAAGCCATTACACACAGTGTTCAAAGTGACTTTTAAACAGAGCACATTTATCTACAGTAACTGGAAAAAAATAGGGAGCTGAAGCCTTGCACAACATGCTAAATGTAGCTTAAATACCATTAAATGCAAGTAACATGTACCAACTGCAGACCCAGCTCTACTCACCCCAGCTCAATGTTTGGCAGAAAATGCATGTCAAAAATATGACACAAACCACGTAATTCAACTACTTCTTCAGAAAGGTAAGTCTTCTGAACAGTTTCACAAGGGATGTTGTAGCATTACACGAGTGTGATTGTTAAGACTCCAATGTTCCACTGTAATGCTGAGTAGTCATAACCAGTCATAGAACTATTTAAAATATTCTGGTGAAAACACTATTAAGAGAACTGGAACAGTCAATACTTTCTTGCAGCTCTGCAGGGACACTGATTTTCATTCAAACTACTTTCAACAAAACATCTGTAGCAGTCATTAAGTTGTATTTCAGCTTCACCATTGAGAAAGCCTTACAGGGCATTATGAATGCAAAGGTGATACAGAGACTACACCAAAATACTGAACACATTATCAGTATTGAAAAACATTAACTTCTATACAGTGATGAAAATGGCAACTCCAACATATCCCAGGTGAGGTATGAGATCTCAACTCTGGCAAACAGACCCAGACCAAGCCAGTATGTGTCTAGATCAAGTGCTTCTTGAATTTAAGGAAGAAATCAAAGCACTCTTGGAGAAAAATTTAAGTGATAAATATTCTCAAGCTGAATTTGACAAAGAGGAGCTGGTAATCACTAACACTGAAGAGTACATTTATATCAGAAATAATCCATCTAAACCAAGATTTACCTTAACACCACACCAATTGCCACTTCACAGAAAAATTAACTTTGTGGAGCTGATCAGAATTAGCTTCTGATCTGTGTATGTGCTCTGACAGCCAGTGATTTCCAGTTAAACTTTCCTTTTATCACATGTACACAAACTGAAGAGATAAATACAGCAGTATGCCAACCACACTACTGTTGTATCAAACACACGAAAGGGGTCACCTGTATCTTATTCTTCAGTTCTTCCCACTTAGATACTATTGCTAACAAGAAGGCACACTATGAAAAGCCAAGAGCTTGAGATGCTTCAGCTGTCTAGGACAAACATTTCTGTAAGACCAAGCAGGCCACCCAGTCCTGAATCCACTCTCAACACAGCTGAGAAAAAGCTAAACACATTTAACTGCACTGAACAGACATTAACTGGCAAACTCATCACATCAGCCCACCACAGAATGTCCAACCAAACACCACCAGGGATATGGAAGGTAACACTTACCTGCTTCTGCTCCTAGTTCTGCTTTTACTTCTACTTCTATGTCTGTGTCTAGATCTTGATCTAGAGCGAGATCTGATCCGTCGCTTTCTCTCTCTGCTGCGGGATCGGGATTTTTTCCTATCACGACTTCTACTACGATGACGTCTGAAACACACGCCCCGAATTCTTACACACGTTCTTGGGCTCAAATGCAGTTTGTACTTAAGGACTTACACATGGGTTCATCACCACAGGGCAAAAATGCATCAGGCAGGGTGGGGAGACTGCAAACTACACATGGAAATGCTTATGCCTTGAACAGGTGAAGCTGTAGGTCTAAGGAATGAAATGGGAAAGGAACCAAACCCCACCACCAGCCACAACTGAGCTGCATAGTTTCTGTAAATAACCATACTCATCAACACAGCTATTTTCAGTTTTTCATTGAAGTATAAATCTCAAAACAAGTACAAAGCCAAACTAATCTAGTGCTGGAGTCTTAAATCCAAGGCAATGCAACACTGCTCCCCTCCATGGTATTCCAAAGCGCCCAAGTTCCAGCCCGTGAGTCACATCCAGTTCCTCAGCCTTTCATTAGCCAAAGCTTGTTCCTTGCTACCCTGTTTGTTGCACATCCCTCAGTTACAAAGGGAGAAGCTCTGCTGGCAGCAGACTGCTTGTCCCAGGCAATTTTCCTACCCTCAGCATGTGCTGGATGGGCTACCAGGCAAGGAGGATTGGCCAGCACTCCCGCTGAGGAAGATCATGATTTAGGAGATAAAGAGCCACGTAATTTTAAGCTGTATTTCCTTTCCTGTCACTGACAATAAGGTACATTTAATATTCTGTTTAATATTTTTTATACCAATTATAAATGTGAGATACATCCCTATATAAAGTTTCAGTGTTATTTTGTCTTTTTATTTCAAACCAATCTCCAAAAAGCTATCTCCAGATTTACTACCCAGTGAAAACTGAAACATGCAATACAAACTGACACTTTACACTAGGTCAAGAATGGAACTCAGCTGCATTTCAGAACTCTACAGTAATTCCAAACATGGCTTTTGGAAATGTACTCACACAGTAATCACATGTAACAACTCACCTTTCCCGAGACCTGGATCTGGAATGACTCCTCCCTCTGGATGACTTCCTCTCTTTGCGTTTATGCCTCTCCTCACCATTTTCAGATGAATTTAAGCTATCTCTTCCCTTGTCAGAAGAATGTTCTTTGTCATTGTGGTCTTCAGATTTGTGCTTCTTGGAGGACTTCTCTTTGGATTCATGTCTTCTTGCCTGTTTTAAGAAGAAGTTGGTTCTTTCAGGAAAATAGTGCAACAAAGAGAGTTAGTATGGGTATCAGAAGATAAAAATGCTAAGTTGTGATGCAACATTAGTAACCTTAGGAGTGTGACTCGATCATGAGCCATGGCTGCTTTACCTAAAGCCACCAACTACCCAACGTTGCAAAAGCACACTAGCATTTTTCCCCCTTTTCCCTCCTCCCACTGACTATAAAGGATTTTTAAGGTATCCATCCAGGTGTTTTTACAGTGCTTCCACATAAGACTCACAGCATTGTAACAAAAAACCCTGCCATTTCCAGTTACTGTCTCAATTTCAAGACAATTTATGAATATGCATATATATAAACACAGTTGCAGTGACTATTTAATATTTGCCTGAGCCTGTCATGTAGAAAGTTACTAAAATGCACACGTAGTTCCAGACAAATTTCTGCTTTTAGAACAACAACAACAAAAAAAAAAACTTCTAGTCATCATTAGGTAATTATTTTCTAAAGCAAAACTCTCTTCAGTAACTTCTAACAGTTTTACAAAGCAAAGTGATAATTTACATGGCTGACACCCCATTTTTAGTATTTCAAATGAACATGCATCACTCAGACTTCCCACAGTAGTTTTAAATTACAGATATGCTGCTCCACTATACTGCAATTCCTTCCTGCAGTGCTTCTTAAAAAAAAAAAAAAAAAAAAAAAAAAAAAAAAAAAAAAAAAAAAAAGATTCCTTTTTATAGCTGCAATGCCAAAAATATTTAGCAAGGTCAGGCCTGATTTTTGCCAGTGCTTTCCTTAGAGACTAAGTCGTGACATCAACACCCTTTCTTAATATATCCAGTGTGTTTTGAAACGTTCCTAGCACAAAAGCATAGCCCACTTAGGTCTTATGTTTAAATTAAGTTCTCAAGTCACAAACTAATCATGATACATTTATTTTAGATAAACCCCAATTATTCAAAAGTTGTTTGTTTGCTTATCTAAATCTGTTAACTACTCATAAAACCTTTTCTTCCATCAGAACTCTCTCAAATGAGTCTGGAGATGATGCTATAATTGGTTTATACCCACTTGCCCAAGCCTAATTCTTTATTAATATGTATCCATTTCTAAATATATTTGATTACTGTTCTTTAAGTAAACAAGAATACTAAATAATTTCCCTACTTTCACAGTATTTAATTCTTAGCTCCTTTAATAATCAGTAGTTACATCTGAGGTTACCTGTACACTAATTTTAAGTATATATTTATATAACTAGTTGTTCTCACATAAGAATTACTGATATTCAGCATTTATTCTACAGACAGAGCTTAACCTTTCAAACGAATGACAGCAGTACATCTACTGTGGGAGATCATTTCTCATCTGTTCACTCTGCAAAACTTTAAAGCTGCTAAATAAATTGTGTAAGATTAGATCCAACAGCCTGGCAAAGCACTGGACAGGATTCTAAACACCTTTTTTTTATTTTAATAATTAAAGACAGTCTTAGAATATTTTTTTTAATCACATCTTTCAGACACACATTTAGTAATAAAACCACCATTATATCCCATAACGGATGTAAGATATTTTTAAGGGAAATATGAGTTTGAATGACTAATAGTTACCTTATCATGAAGTAGGCTTATAATTTTGCTATCTGAGTCTGCAGCGTCTTCAGTTCAGTCTCTTCGCGCATTAGCACGCTGAGTATGATTTATTATAGAAATGTTATCATGTGAGCTAAACAATATATTATTCAATTTCACAAAAACTCGCCTAGATTTTTCTCTCCTCCTCTTTTTTTTTTTTTTTTTTAACAGAGCTTCCATTGGAATTGGGGAATGAGAAGTTCCTGACCTGGGTTTAAGGTTCAAACGTGCCTTTTCTGTCCCAGCCTACTGCCCCACACAGCTTAAGCTTCTTTATGACTATTTCGATGCTCCTGGTTTGCTTGTTTCAGCTCTTCTCTGGTGTGCGAGCCAGTTATTTTTAAGGCATTATTGATGCTGTCTCTTCTCACTCCCCTATATATCCACATACACACTTTATCTTTTGTTTTAAGAGACAGCACTCTGAAATTTTTGCTGCTACTGTCACATTTCCAGCTGACTCAGCTTGTTTGTCAAGCTATGACAGCCTTTACAATTAAAGGATGCAATAAACAGAGCTCAGTCTGGTGGGGAATTATTTTTAATACACCTAAGTAGACAGGTATGTATTATTCAAAGTCCTGAACACTGGCCAGGAACAAAGCCACCCAAGGCTTTTGGATAATGGAAGCTCTGTAAAAGTGATCAAGAACACCATTCTACTTCTCCACATGAACTGTCTCTTTTGGCTGTTTCCACAAAAATTAAAAAAAAAAAGAAAAAGAAAGAAATTAAGTTACTAGTTTCTGAAAGCATTATCTATAAAACTATTACCTTGTCAACATGATGGCTGCAATCATGCTTCACTATGAAAGGCTCTCCATATCCATTTTTAAGCTTAACGTTTTCAATTTCTTGTACTTACCATAAAGTCACTTATATAAGTTTACACATATGTGCATTACTACAAGATACTTTTTAAGATGTACAATTACCTAAACGCTACAAAGTATTAATTACCTCTTTGCTTCTGCTCCGGCTTCTGTGTTTTCTTCCTTCAGTATCTGGAAGAGAAAACATTTACTGTCATTTATCAAGATAAAGAGGACATCACCTGGCTATAGACTTTCTAGCTCTTTTCAATTATTCCATCCCTTAAAGTCAAGTCAAAATTTAAAAAACAAACAGCACTACTTGAGTATCTATTGCAGAAAGCAAACTCTGTCAAACCCTGTGCTTTGCATTTTATTTAAGCTCTGAGAGTGAAAAACTAACCCCCATCATACTCCAGTCATGTTCTTCTGCCAGGTAACCTTATCCTTGTTACAACTATGCAAAAGCATCCCTGTCTATGCTGATCTAATCAAAATGAAACAAAATGGGACAGTTTCCTGTTTGTGTGGTCTGACCACGTCCCCCCTCCCAGATCCCCTCAACACTCAAAAGACCTTTTCCCTCAGCAGTTTTGATGTTTAGGATACACCTCAAACATCAGTAGATCCATTTTCTCCCAATTCTAACAAGTTACTAGGGCTAAGTCTGTCTATTTCTGTGTTTTCTTTCAGCTCCACAAGCAACCATACCTGACTTCCGTCTTCTTTCCCTCGACCGTGAGCGTGATCTCGAATAGTGATGCTTCGATGTTCTGGGAGAACTGGAGGCATCTGATTGTTCCTTTTTCTTCTCTCTTTCTGGAGAGGATTTTTCTGGGACTACTCCATCTCGTTCTGTATCACTACCCTACACAAGAGGACAGAATTTTTATGAAACAGAAGCTTAGGACTGGAAACCAAGGAAAAAAACCAATTTACCTCATGCTTCCTCTGAAGATACATCTAAAATTTTTTTTTGTAAAGACAATGCTGTGTTCACTCCATGCTTAGGCAACAGCTTCATAGACTTGCAGTGAACTGTGTAACTACATGCAGATTGATTATTCAAGATTTTAATAAAGAGAACTGATATAAAGTTCACATTTTGCTCTCTCACTATGTTAAACTTTACTATTCCCATGTACTCCTGAGAGTATCAGAAACACCACACTCTGAGGCAGTTTTCTCTAAATGGTGTTTGTAGATCAATCACTTTTTCATATTTCCATGACCAGGATTACCTAAGGTCAACGCTGTCCCAACAGATCTGAGTGACCTGACAAATTTGGGCATTACTGAGGCGCAGAACAAAATCTCCAGAGTGTTCTGAAGCATGGAATGAATTTTGAAGGGAAATGCAGTAAGGTGCATTGTGCTAGGGTTAAACAGCTCACTCTGGAATGAGGAAACACCTCAAGACTATCTCTGCAAAAATATTTGCGTGAGAGCACACAGGGGTCACTTACACCTGCTCCAAGGTAACATTTTTATCAGATAAGAAAACTAACTCCTTCTAAACCTTGATCTAGGAAGAATAAATCCAAAAACTGATTTTGTATATCAAGATACTCTGTGACTCAATGTGTGAGAGGCAAATGAGAACAACTGGTGTAGAGTGCACTGAGAGGAACAGGGAGAGCACACACACACTGAGAAGGTGAACGTGCTCTGTTAATCATTTGACAGGTTCACTGCTCTTGCTCTGATCTCCTCTGTGCCAGGCAGAACCAAACCTTCTGCACAACGTGGGGCTGCAGAAGATGGCACTAAGGACATCATCTGGCCTAGAACTGCTACTCAGGAAGACAATTTATTGTAGCAAAGGAGTTGAACTTGCAGTTTTCCACCAGCTGCAACTGGCAGAATGGTTTGCAAAGTGAACAAGACATGGGAAAACATCTCAAATGCTCATTTATATCCGTTGCTTTGAAAACAAAGCAGCTGCTTTTTCTTAAACCACAACAGATATTACAAATTGTCATCAATACACCACGTGCTAATGGCAGACTTTCTTCACTACATGCTACAGGTAAATATTTGGATTTATATTTCAGCTACTACTGTTTACGTTTTGAAGTTACTTGAGAAGAACGAGAATACCAACTATGAGTGTAAATTAGCTGGGATTTAAAACACACTGTCCAAGTGAAACTGAGCCCACTGCCACGATTTCCAAGGCTACCAATCTCATTATTTACACAGTGCTGCTCATTAGTGCCCTTGTGCTCTGCACCTGAGGGAAATCTCTGTGCTACAAAAAAACCCAGCAATTAAAACCCCGACAGAATTCACTGAGATTATTCTCAGTTCTCAGACTGGCCACAGGCTCAGTGTTACCTTGAACCTCATCTACACTTTAGAGGAACCTCTAAATATAGTAGTACTATCTTTAATCTAAATGCAAAACCAAAGGACATAATTAAAGTCCTTTGACAGAAATACGTATCTTACTCTTATCAGGGTTAAGTTATATAACAACAAAAAAAAGTAATTTTAAAAGAATTTTCTCCAGAAGTTTACAGTCCCCCTGTTCTGTTTCACCACTGATCAAACTTTAAAGACAAGAACTTTAACTACCAGATTAGACACCGCAAAATGCTTCAAGTCAGCTTTAAAAAGTTTTATCACTTTTAACCTCCGTTAGTTTTTTTGGTTTTGAGGATTTTTTTACACTCAAAACTATTTAGCAACTTTTGAAAAAATTAACCACATCAGGTGAAGTCTCTGAGAACTCTTACTGATTCTTCAACCCAATTAGAGGCGAAATACCTTTGCACATTACCAGATCACAGAATTTTTCAGATAATAAAAAGCTACACTTAGACCCTGCTTTAAGATGAAGGGCAATGCCAACTGCAGCCGAGGCGTTTCCCATCGATATTAACCATAAAAAGCAGGACGGGAACGAATTAATTGAAAGCAAAATAGCCTGTGACCAAACATAAGGAAAGAGGGCGAAGAAAAGTAGAGAAACGAAAATTTCACATGGCACCAGGTCGCTCCCCTCACAGGGAAGCTTCGCCCCACAGTTCCCATGAGAAACGCCAGTATAACGCCAGTATAACGCCAGTATAACCATTCTCCCCCATGGAACCACCAGGGCTTAGTCCCACGAAGTCTTCTCCTCTCTCCGAGTCCCGAGAAACGAAATAAAAACTTCTGGAGACGGGGGTTGAAGCGGTGGGAGCAGCGCGGCCGCCCCTCCCCGAGCCCATCATGGCGCCGCAGCCGAAGGCGCGGCGGGCGCCATTTTGTGGCTCCGCGCACACGGCTCCCGACCCGGCCCTCCCCGGCTCTGCCCCCCGCCAACTCCTTCCCCGCTACCCCCGCCCCAAAACCCCGGCAGCGACCGCCGCTCACCGCCATCACCGAGCGCCCGGGCCGCCGCCGCTGCCCCTCAGCAACGTCCTCGCAGGGCTCGACCTCCCTCGGCTGCGCGGCCACAGCGATCGCGCGCGGCCCCGCCCGCCCTCACTGCGGGTGCCCGGATGTGGCGCTGGGGGGAGCGTGGGGGAGCGCGGTGCATTGTGGGCCGGGAGGAGCGTTCGCGTTCAAGGAGGTTTGGCCGCCGCCGCGACCCGTAGAGCCTCTCCCGGCTCCCGCCAAATTGAAACCCAGGAGCGGCTGCGGGGGCGCGGTCAAGGAAGCGGGGTCCCTGAGGGCACCGGAGTGTCGCCGGTGAGGGGATCGGGGGGTCCCTGAGGGCACCGGAGTGTCACCGGTGAGGGGATCGGGGGGTCCCCGAGGGCACCGGAGTGTCACCGGTGAGGGGATCGGGGGGTCCCTGAGGGCACCGGAGTGTCACCGGTGAGGGGATCGGGGAGATCATGTGGGCAGGGCTCCCTCTGGAAATAGGGATGTCACCAGCCCTTGTGAGCGATGGGGGTCCCTGTCAGTATGGGTTTGACACCCCTGTCAGGGGCATTGGTTCCCTGAGGGCAGGGCATGGTGGTCCCTGTGGGCAGGGGTTTGACACCAGAAGGGGCTGAGGGTCCCTGAGGGCAGGGCATTGGTGTCCCTGTGAGCAGGGGTTGTTTACAGCATGGAGGGGAGGACTCTGGCAGTGAATTTTGTTGGAGAAATCTGTTTCTCCCCAGCTGCCTTTAGCCAGGCCGGGATCCGCACTGCTCACTTGGTTCCAAACACGCTGTTTATCCTTCCGAGGCCTCTTGTACAGCCCTTCCTCCGGGCAAGGCGTCCCCAGACAGTAATCAAACCAATAACTTGTCTGTGGCCGTGTAACTTTCTAGAGCTGTCTGCTCTACAAGATGTTCCTGAAATGTTTATTCCAGGCAAAGATGTGGAATGATATCGAGCTCCTGCTGAACGATGACACCGGGCAGCTCCCTGTGGGCTTGGGCCAGGAGTGTGGCACTGCCTTGTACCAGGTGGATTCACTGCTGCAAATCACATCTTCAGAGAAGGTACAACCCATCAAAGCTGTGCTTTTGTCTTTCTTTAAAAAAACCTGGGGTTCTTTGTCGTGTTTTCTGAAGTGTTCCTGTGTGAAACAACCTTCCCAGGTGTCTGTGAACCCTCAGCTCCGTGCTTGCAGCTCCAGGGATGGCAGCATTATTGTTGTGGACAGATCTGTGGCACTTCTGGACAGCACTGGGCTGTCTCTTCTGATGCACATTCAGTTTGGTGAGTTTTATTCCTTTGGAATTCCAAAGTGAAAACTGGCTTTTAAAATACCTGGGTTTGTACAGGAACACATAGCAAGTGTCTGACTAGCCTGTAAAGGGAAGCATTATAACAAGTACCTAAGTAATAAAAAGGCTTGATTTTGGCTTCTGAACACAACTATTTCAGTACAATTTAATTGAATCTTTTCTAACTTTTCACTTCAGTGGGAATAATAGATACTGAAACCACTGCCTGTAGGCTTCTTCCTGTATTTTATTTCATCAGAATAACTTATTTTGAAGGAATCTGGGACACTGTATTGTCTAATTCTTGTGTTAATATTTATTCATAAACCCCAAATCTTAATAGCTGACATTTTGCCATGAAACTTTTCAGATACTAATGTGGATGTCGTGGGTATGTGTCAAGACAAACAATTCCTTGTGGTTGGTGAGAGAAGTGGCAGTTTGCATCTTATCCACATCCCATCAAAACAAACCTTGCTAACAAAGGTAGAGTACCTTTTCTACTTAATTTTGCTGAGAGTGTTTTGTTCTCAGACTTTTCTGAGGGTTTTTTTTGTCATTCTTCCAAATACCAAAGTATAAACATCCTTGTCTTTTTGACCACATATTCTAACAGGTGAAACAGGCACTTCTGTTCCATGAGTAAAATTTTCCATAAGGAAAATCTATTTAGGAATGGCATGCATAAACAAGCACCTTCATGCAAAAAAAAGTTTATAGTTTGAAATGATGTTCAAGATTTAATTTTTTTTTGTGAAATACAGAATAATAGTATTTATGCTGTTTCTATTTTAGATTTTGGTTGAACAATCTACAAGTGAAAAGACTTACTTAAATCTCTTTTTTGTTAAAGATAATGCAGATGCAGGTAAGAACTGGATGATTTTTTTTCCTCCCCCTTTGTCTGAATTTTTGTGATTTTGTTCCCATTTAATAGCTCTCAGGGAAAGAGATTACAAAACAATGCAGAAAAGCATAAAGAAAAGTTAATTTATGTGCACAATGCAAAGTTATATAAGATTCTTTATCTCATTAATTATTTCACAAATGCCATAGGAGACAAACATTCAGAACTCAAAACCTCTTTCAGACTGTGCTTAAAAAAATGCTTAAAAAGGAAGAATTCTTTCTCTCTTCTATCAGACTTCAGTAGTTCTGTTCCATAAGCTCCCAGCCCTGTTCTGTCAGAATATATTATTCTTCTCCTAGCTGGAAATGACAAAATTTTTGTTTAAAATAGTCTAATCTATTGGTCAAACAATTTTTTGGGGTCAGTTATTTCACTGTCCTGTTTACAAGCAGATCTTCTCTTTACTTGCTCTTGGATACTTCAGTCTGAAATATTTCTGTTGGGTTTTTTTAGGTGTTTATCACATGTTTATTCTCACAAGCAATGGATGCTTCTGCATTATGTGTGTCCCACTTGGTAAAACACAGGAAGGTAAGAAAAGCTGCAGACCCCTTGGGATTTCATTGGAACAGGGAAACCTGTATTGAGAAACTTTCTTTGTGCTTTTTAAAAATTTTGATGAAGTTTATTTAACACTGATTTTATTTTTTTTTATTATTTAGCAATTGAGAAGATGGATATCACTACAGCAAAGCAAGTAAGAAACATCTGTAAAACTGGTAAAATTGTTATAAGTGCAGAATTTGTAGCCAAACTTTGCTCTGTACATTCCATTTACTTTTTACCAGTCCATTATTCCACCTCTTAGCTGTGATTGTTACTTTTTCTGCATATTTAGAAATGAGCAGAGATTTTTATCCACTGGTTCTATAAACAATTCTTTTTCTTCCCCATTTGTTGACATCCCCTTCCTCTCCCACCCACAAGTTACAAGGACAGATAAAGACAACTTTCATTGCCACGGGAGAGCATCACAGCTTGGGCTGTCAGGATTTTGTGATCAGCAACTCAGTGAACAAAATCCATTTGATAATCGGGGTAAGCACTAAGAACATGATCATAACACGGAATTTTATCTGATCAGCGATGGCATTTTTGGATCTGCAACAAAATTTGTCTCCAGCTGCTTGAAAAAGAAGCTCATCAGCTTTTTGCACTGTTTTGTCTTTCATTTCCTTCACTGTAAATTTAAAGGCTATCACTTGTGCAGCCTGTCCATAGTTTTTCTCATAAGGAAATGGCTGCTGTCATTTCCAAAATTACTTTGTTGTGATGGATGAGGGGAAAATCTCACCCTGAGTTTCTGAACTTGGTAAATCACTGGTTCCTCTCTGTACAGGCTGGATTGTTTTACAGATACTATCCTTGAGCTCACAGACAAAATCAAAGTTGGCAAGAATCTTCCAATCAGGTTCTCATTCAACAGGGCCTGCTAAAATAACAGGGTTTAATTCAACAAGGCTTTTATTAAGCCTGAATTAAGTACAGGAACTAATAAAGAAATTAAAATATGGATATGCTTTGAAATGTAATTTGGGACTGCAAACAGGTTCTCTGAGTTTATTTTTTGAAGCCTGTTGAATTCAATAGGATTTTCCTAAGTGAGCCCAGTGTAATTTCATTCAGCTTTTATGTTCTATGAGAATTAAAAGTGGATATTTTGAAATACTAGTTTTCAAAGAGCCAAAAACTGCTGAGTGTAACAATCACTGTAACAAAGGCTGGTCTTGAAAGGAGAAGGGCAGATGGTTTAATTAAAAATAAAGAAATCAATGTATTTTTCTGAACATCAGTAGAGGAATAAAGTTAAATTTAGTTTTGCAGCTTTCCAAGTTAAAGGTCAGTTGTAGAAGCAGACATTTCAGTGGTCAAATATCTCCTGTCTAACCCCATTTTACTTTGCCTCTCCTCACAGGGTAAAGGTGATTATGTGCTCTCCAAATGGGAGGTGGACCCCAGCAATGCCCTGGTGTCTGCTCAAGGTTTTGCTGATTCAAGTCTGATCCAAGGTAAAGAAGGTTTTATCTTTTTATAGATGAGTGTAGATTTCATATTTAATTATAGAATGTACTAATTTTTGGTTATTTGACTGTTTTTAATAAGTTCACATTTACCCAACAGAACATTTTTGTAGAGGTACAGCCAAAATGTGGGCTTCAAAGCTGCAGTTTAATTAGTTACATTAATCACAATTCTCTTCAAGCTAAACTTTGCACAGTCCTGGGAAGTTCCATGTGGTTAAACCATGAGGTTTCCAACACTTGGAATATGTTATTGCTTCTGATACATATCTCAAGAGAAATAATGAATTTATCTGGGTATTAATATTTTTAGGTGCTGCAAAACTTCAGGTCCTTGACAATCAGCTGTTTGTTTTGGATACAGAGGTATGGGTAATGATTTAATTTAATCCTCACTTTACAATGCTTTTGAATCAGCTTTTAAAATTTTTTAAAGTGACATTTCTCTAAAGTGAAGGTGCTTATATTTACTTATATGAAGAGCATCTTGATCTTCCTGTTTTGTGTTTTTTTAAATTCTACTTCTATTCATTATTCAAGCCATAAAATTTAATATTTTGCTCCAAAACTCTCTTCTGTGAGGAAAATATGAAATCATGTCTGATTTTTTTTTTAATCTAGAACATCTTAAGCACATGGGATATTTATTCTCTCACTCTAATTTGGGATTGGCCTTTAATACATATTGAAGAATTTCTTCTCACTACTGAGTCAGATTCCTCTCAAGTCACGTGGTAAGTGAAGTGTTACAGCACCAATCCTGAGAAGTGAGAAGTTGTCTGGTGCTCTGATTGCCATGAAATATCTCATTATTTTGGCCCAGGTACTGGTGCAAAACAGCATGTTCTTGTTAGAAATTCCTTTCCTTAAAAAGTTAAGATTAAACAGAATGTGTGAAAAAGTGTAACTACTGTTCTGAAGTATGAGAAAGTGCTAGAAGCTATACAGCTATATGTTAAAATATAAACGGATTTTTAAATGTATTTGTTGTCATGGAATGCAAAATTTTCTAAAACAAAGAAGCAAAAGTATTTCACAGTTTTAACCTAAGATTCATACATCAAATTTTCCTTTCTTTTATCTTTTTCTCATTCATTAGGCAAGGGCTTGCCAATTTGAAACTGATTGTCATGACAATGCCAGAGGACAAACAGGTATAATCTCCTTATCTGTGTTCTGTTCCTTAAGTGTCATGCAATTGCTCATAGAAAAAAAAAAAACAGGAGAGGGATGGAGGTGGCAAAATTTGGAGCACAGAGAATTCCGAGGAGCTTAAAGTCCAAACTGAGATGTGGCCATCTACTTACCAAGTTCTAGCAAGTGAGGGCTGTTGGGATTCTTGCAGTGGTGACCAGGCCAAGCTGTCCCTGGTTGGGGTTTTTATGGATGGTTTGGGGTTTATTTGTTTTGTTTTTTTAAGGTAGGCAAGGAAGAGCAGCAAAATTCATTATTATCTTACACCCCTTCACAGATTTCTTTAGAACAAATGTCTCTGCTGCCTTCAACATCTAACCCCAGGTACAGGCAGTGCAGTCAACTGAAATAAAATACCAGGGTGAACATTATACAATCTTAAAAATTAGATTAAACCTGTTGAATTATACATAATAGGCCTAGAGAGAGAGGGAGGCAACATCTGAAGCTTCGTTAAACTTCCTCAAACCTGAGATCTGCATTCCTTTAAAAGTCCAACAAATGCTGTCCTCTAATTCCATAAGAATTCAGAAACGATTCTGCAAATATCACTCTCACAGTATAAGAGTAAAAAGTAATTTTGACTTCTTTGTTTGTTCTCTCCTGTTTTTTTTTTTTAATAGATGAGAAGCCTAATGGTTTTTGCATTGCCCACTATGCAACAGCTCTATTCTCTGGAAGTGTCTCTTGTTTCTTCCCTTGTTCAAAGTGGGATTTGCACAGTAGGTTTTGATGATTTCTTTTTGTTCTTTGAAGAAATATGGTTGTCTTAATATGTATAAATATTAAAGAAGGCACTGTGTTATTCTTGTTAGGTTAGAACCAATTTCTGCTAGAAAGATGAAGTGATGTCCCTAAAGGATAGAGAAAAATATCCTATTATGAAGCAAATTGAACAATTTAAATTTACTCTCTTGCACTATTTAATAGCACTGCCAGTTGTTCCTGCTGCTGTTAGCTAAAAAACAAGGAAAGTTTTTTAAGTTCACTTAGCACAGAAAAATGCTCTGGATTTATTTGGAATTTATTTCATTTCACCTGATGGTTTCTGTCATTGCACACTACAGGATACAATATACTTCTTGGAAGGAATTCATGAAAAGCATCAGATGTAAGATAATTTGATTGTAGTTAACTCATTATTATATAAAAATGGCAGATTATTTCCACAGAATTGATAAATTCACATAGTTCCCTCTCATCCTCAGGCCCTCTGAAGACCCAGTTTCTATAGTTGTGATGAGAAGTTTAACTGAAGCCTTGCCAGAAAATAGGTACTGGTTTCTGTGAAAAAACCTTGTGTTATATATAGGGTTTTTAATATCTGGACTTACACTGAAGTGCTTTATTTTATTTCATCCCCAGACTAAGTCGTTTACTGCACAAACACAAATTCACTGAAGCAGAGAATTTTGCTATTCAGTTTGGACTGGATGTTGAGGTGAGTTGTTCATTCATGATAAACACATTTGAGATTAATAACTGAAATTACTCATGAGTAAGGTTCTTGCCCTATAGTCCAATAGAAAGTATTAAAAATATTACAAATATTACCAAGGCAATGGAATGTTACCTTATAAAGCAACTCACCATAATTGTATTTTTTTTTTTAACAGCTTGTATACAAAGTAAAAGCAAACACTATTTTAGAGAAACTGGCCTCAGCTTCTCTTGGGAATTACGGTCAGGAAGCTTTGCTGGATCTTGTCAATGAAGCCAAAGAAAATTTGCAAAAAATTCAGGTTTGTTTTTATTTCTACCCTCTTTCCCTACCAAAGCAATTCAAATGATAAAGGATCATGGAATTAATTCCAGTTGTTTCCTTCTGCAAACAGGACAGCCAGTTTGTTGTCAATTACTGCATTAATGCTCCATGGCCACTGTATGAAACCACTCGAGAAATGCTGAATTATGCTAAAGTCAGAGTAAGGGGTTTATTTGTTTCTATTTCTTCTACTCTTCAACTACTCTTCACCTTTCTGTACAACTTGAGAGGGGCACAAACCAGTTACAGTCAATCCAAAAAGCAAAAGTAAAGGCATCATAAATCCTATGTAATCAAACATGAAGAAGCTGCAAGTCTTGTTCCAATCTTGTTCTTAGTATTGCTCAAGGGCAAAAAAGAGCTCACAGTTTTATTTTTGCATCAGAAAGCAGGGTTTAGTTTTGAGTAGCAGTTTTTTTAAGTACCTTTAAAATATTAATTTTCAAATTGAAGCTCAAAGTAGGTCACCTTTTTTGTTTTCTTTATTTTAGTCTTGTCAAACAGAACCAGAGAGATACACATTATCTGTCTGATCCTCCATCCATGCAGAAATCCAACCAGATTAGACTGGATCAGGTTAGATCCAATCTAACATTGTAAAATCTCAGTCTACAGAAGTCCTGGCTTTTTGCTCATGTCTTTCCTGCACTCACAGTCCTCTCTGGCATGTTCTGAGTAGTCAGCCAAACCCTTTCATGTCCTTTTTTCAGATCTTGAAGAAAGATAATAGAACCAATGCTCCACCGTCTGATGGGGCTCCTGTATCCATAGCTGAGGTGAGGACAAATTTCTTGGATCTGCAGTATCATATTTACAATTGTAATGTACAGTTTTACAAAGTGCTAATTCATATTATAACTGTAAACTACTGCTGAATTAAAAGTCTAAACAAGATTATATTTTATAGTACGACAGAGAACCACAGTAATGACAGATTCAGAAATAAGCCATTCCTTCAGTTATTGAAAGATTCAGTTTCAGATGCTTCATAAATTAAAGGCAGAACCTTTCTTAAAGTACTTCTAGGTGCTTTATTTTGTTTCTTGTTTAATGCTGTTGTAAACTGGCCTCATCTGCCTTCAAGGAAATCATTGCTTTAATAATGTAATGTAACCACATGTTAAGCCAAATATTAACCTTAAATCTCATCTGCATTCAGGTATTGAGAGCTCAGGCAAGGCTTACAACATTCTATGAAGCTTTTGGACTACAGAAATTCAGGTTTGTTTAAGATTTAAAGGAAATTTAATTGTGATTAAGCCTGTACCACTGAAATTAAGATTGTTTTAGTATTTTAGTACTAATTCTTCCTTCTCTGCCTGAAGTTTCCCATCCTGTTCTGTGAAGGGAGAATGCAGAGAGGTTGAGTCATCCTGTATGTTGAAAACACAAATTATGTGTTGCATTAACACTTAAAAAGATTTTTTTTGTTCAATAGTACAGGAGGGATTGTGATTTTATATAAACACAAAGTACCATTCCTGCTGTTTCTCACACCATCCAGCACTAGATAGAAAAGCTTTGAAGTTCTCCTCCCAGTTCTTTTGATTATGATGTTTAACAAAGCTCCTCTTCCCCCTCTCACTTTCAGTGGCATTGCTTGGACAGAATTCCTGAATAACGAGGACATGTTCAAGATTATTGTTTTTCAGCTGGAAGAGGGAAATTTGGCTTGTGCACAGTACCTCTGGCTTAGGCACCAGGTGAGCTGGCACACACATCTCTGGGATTTATGGAGGGGGTTAAATCTCTTCACTTTTCCAGCCTAATTTCACTGAGGCTGTGACAAAACAGCTCCTCAGAGAAGCAAAGGTGCAGGGCAGAATCTCATCAATTACCACAATAATTACCTGTTCACCTGGATGCATAGGAGGCTGAACGTCTTATTGATTAGGAATAAACTGGTATTTCTGATGTCAGAATTCATATTTCTATGTCATGGCAATTTGATTTATTCTGCAGTGCTTGTTATCTTCCATTCACTTTCTTGCAAGCACAGCTCTCAGAATTTTTAAGTGGATGTTTGCTGTCTACCTTAAAATCCTTTAAAAATTATCACACAGACTCCTTACTCTGCATGACACATTTAAAATTGTGTGTGTGTGTGCTGTTATTTTATTTTTTTTAGTGCAAGGCTTTCAATTCCATGTCTGTTGTTTTCTCAATAAGACAGAACTATAGAAAAAGTCTGAAAGTAATAGAACAGTGTGATTTGTAAAGAAATTCCTTCAATTAGGTCTTTTTTTTTCAAGAAGACTTAGCCCTAGTTTTACTGAACAGAGCTATTTATTTTATTTCTGTCTGTGACTACTGTGATTGTCTCTTTGTATTTGTTAAATTTACTGACTCTTCCTATTAGTGAAACAGCTGTACACAGTATCAGATGAACATATACTCCATGGATCTGTAATTGTTTTGGTCTCATATTTTAGGTTGATTTTGAAAGCAGCTTTGATGAGAAAATGCTGAAGGATTTGCTCAATGCCATCCATTTCACTGCTCCTTTGAAGGAACTTTGTGTGTGGCTTAAAAATTTTGTGATCCCCTTTTCAAGAAGCGTTGTGCCAGATGGACAGGTGAGATTGACTTGAGAAATTGTAAATTGTAATTTTCTAAGATGATTTTACTGTCAGGACCTCCAGACTTCTGAATGTCAGGAACTTGTTCTTCTGTCTTTGAAATGGATTCTTTTCCCTAGCATTTATATTTGAAAGTATTTCTTTTTGAAATAAGTTTCTAATGGCAAATTTTGCTTTGATAGATAGCATAACTCTACTTATAACTGTATTTTTTTTCCAGAAAATATTAGCAAAATGGCTGGAACAAGCTGCTCGAAACCTTGAATTAACTGACAAGGTAAATCACACTGCAGAAACTTGGCACATCTTGTATTTCTAAATGTATAATATAGTTTGCTAATATCAATTATTTTGGACAGGCAAACTGGCCTGAAAATGGACTCCAAGTGGCAGAGGTTTTTTTTACAAGCAAAAATCAAGGTGAACTGGGAGTGACAGCTTTTGGCAAGTGGACTCCTTTGGTAAGAAATGTAATAAATCCAATATTTAGCTACTTAGAGACTTGAAACAGATTCTGTGTGCTAGAGCTGGAGTGGATGATAATTAGGTCACTGGAGGTTCTGGTGAAGATTGACTTAATTCCATGGAAGGAAAGAACCAAATTCCAATTCTCTTGTGTTTAAAGATTTTTAAAAAGTTGATGACAGCCTCTTAATGGTCTTGTCTCCTAACATTTCACTTTTCAACACCATTTCAGAGGTGTGGTGACTGTGAAGAGATACAGAGGTTAAAGAAGCTGGTAAATGATTTACAAGAATTGAGAAATCTGTACAGAAAATACAACTGCAGACTGGCATTCTGTGATTTTGAAAAGGTAACTCTGCAGACACTTGAAAAAGTGCTTTTCAGTTTCTTCTGAAAAAGAGAAGAACCTTATAGACTGTAATTTAAAGTCAGACAAAAGAGGAATCCTGATGGATGTTGGTTAAATTTCCATTCATAAACTGCTAAGACTATTTGATAAGTTGTGTTACAAATTTTCTTTCAACTCAGATTATAAATATGACAAGACACTGTGAGAAGGTGTGGCTCAAACTTCGTGGTTTGCAGGTTATTACAGATCATCTACTGTGGAACAAGGATTGGCAACAGAGAAATTGAACAAGAAAAGCTTTGTAAATGAAAGGGTTTATTTGAGCTAAAGAGGAATTCTTGCTCTGGAAATCTTTCAGTTGATTTCAGTGGCCTCTGGATGTTGGATTATGTATCAGAGATGTAAATGGCCTTGCACTGACATGTGTGATGTTCTAACCTGGCCTTTTCCCACTTGCTGCCCAGGAAAATGCAACCACTATTGTGTTTCGCATGCTTGATAAAATTTTGGCACCAGAGCTTGTGCCATCAATTTTTGAGAAGTTTATAAAACCCTACCTGTGTGAACACAACCTACAAAAAGATGAGCTTCTTCTACAGTATGTCAAGGTATCCATATTTTCTTCCTTTTGAAGAAAAGCTATTTCAACATCAGGAAGCAGAAACCAAGTCTAATGAATATTTGAATTTACAACTGAATTTTAGGCCCAGCTTTTAGATTAATTCTATTAATGTCTATTAATTCTGTCAATGAACTTAATGATAGTTACTATTTCAGTTATGAAACAATCCCTTAATGCCCAGAAAACTTTACATTTTTGTTCATGTTATAAGATACTCTCGTATCTTTTCTGATTTCAAATATTCTAATCACCTTTTTCAAAACACCCAGGATTTGCTGGAGCGTTGTAGGACACGATCTATTTCAGTCTTTGAAACTGCCTGGGAGGCCAAGGCAGTGGCTGTCATTGGCTGCATCTCTGACACAGATGTAAGTATGTTTTATGAAAGGTATCAAGTGACTCCAACACATCAGTTCAGAGCAAAACATGGTTTTTACATAATCCTCTGAGGACATTTTTAATGAGTGCTATGAGGAGAAAATAGTGTGTTGTCTTCTTGTTCTATTTTAGTCATCTCTGTGATATTTTTTGAGGATATAAGTTGTAGTTGCGATGTCATCACATGGAAAACTCACCAATTTTAATATATATTGGACCACAGTGTTATAAATGACTGCAAGCATTTTCTAATTGAATTTGACACATCGTATGATGACAATAAATGCCCTTTATGCAAGTGCAGATTGGGCTAGAAAATAAAATACTTGACTAAAGGGATCAGTCAAACGTGAACAATACTTCAAGGGACTACTCTGAAACTTATTTTGAAAAGTGAGCTCTGTGTGTCCCTTTTGCAGCTGAAGTTTGATGCAGTCCTGCAGATAATGCACGGAGCTGTGGTGCCATGGTGTGCAGCAGTGGAGCAGCTGGTCAAACAGCACCTGGAAATGAATCATGTCAAGTAAGCAGCATCCACAGGCTACCCTTGGCTGGGGAAATCTGTGTGGCTGATGTGGTGTGAGGATTAAATCCTGTAGCTGGGGGTAGCAAAGGAATTAATGATGGCTGAATTTGTCCCCAGAGTGAAGTTACTGCAGGAAAGTTATCGGCTGATGGAGATGAAGAAGCTTTTGAGAGCCTATGGGATAAGAGATACCAATCTTTTAAAAGACAAGCAGATGATAATGGTAAGTTCCCAAGACTTCAGATTTCTCCAAAGGTCACAGTGAACAGCACTTGGTGATTTTTTTTATTTTTTTAACCATTTGAATTGGATTTTTTTAATATCTCCCCTTCATTGGGAGAAGACATGAATATTTCTGGAGAAGTTCCTTGATATCCTGAGGGCAAATTTTCAGTTCCCAGGCTAATTCAGTCCCCAAGTTACACTTCAGTCAGCTTTTCTCTAGATAAAAGTTTTAAGCTTCCAGGTCCATTGCTTGATACAAACCAAACAATTCCATTGGAAAAGTAGTGTGTACAAACTAATTCCTGTTATCCTGCACATCAACAAACTAAAGTCCATTTCTGTTTTCTTATAGAGGCTTGTGAGATACATTCTCAAACAAGATACCCCTACTTGCTTGGAGGATGCCTTGAAAATTGTGGAAGCCTATATGCTGCCCACTGGGGAAGTCTATTTCCTGAGGATGATGGACCTGATTGACAAGGAAAGGGTAGGGAAATAATTCATGGCAGTTAATCCTGGGATTTACAGACACTGAGGCCTCTTTACAAAACAAGGGCAAGTTGTATTGCTGAAATCTCCTTATAAGCAGTTTTCATACATATTTTTAATTCAAATTATTAATTTGACACCTAACTGCCTGCGTTTAGCAATGAAAATGAGTTCTTTGTCAGTATTTTATCCTTTTATGGCAGAATAGGGTGAAAGTTATGACCTGTAATACACCAGATAAGTTTGGAATTGAAGTCTCTACACATTCTCATGTATTGTTTCTGCTTACCCTCATGGCCATTTTGCAGCCATTGCATCAGAACAAGAATGTACATATAACTCAGCTTTTCCAAAAGCAAATGCCCTTTCCTTTTTGTTATTTCTGTTCTAATTTTGTTTGTTTCTTTTTCTCCCTTCAGGGAGAGGAATCTCTGACTTTGTTAAAATCTCTGCCTCTTGCTAAGGCTGAGGAAGTTGCAGAGAGATTGACTCTGTGGGGAAGACTGGTGTTACAGAACAAAGCAGATGATCCTGAAGAGGTACCAGGGCTTTTCACACCACAAAGTTATTCTGAAAAGGGAGAGCTCTGGATATTTCCTGTGAGAGCTAACAGACTGTGGAGTAAACAGATATTAGACCTATAAAATATTTACTGTTTCTATAGAAGATTAATATGTGAAATAATTTTCTATTCCTTTGCTTTTCAACTGGTTTTACCTTAAACTTGGTAATTATTGCATAAGAAGTTTGTGGAACACTGCATTGTACTTTAAGAGCTGAAGCCCAAGTCTGTTCTGGCAACATTTTAACATTAAAACCACAAACCTCTTCCTTTCCTACAGCAAAACCCACAAATGTTTATGACTAAGACACTGGTGGAAGTCCTTAAATTCCGGTTCAGCATTCAAAAAGGTAAAGCTACAACTTCAACTTCTTATATCTTCCTTACATAAAAGGAATCAAAATATAATTGTTTTTCTCCTCCAACAGACAATCCCGTGAAGAAATATGAATGTCAAGAAAATCTAAAGATGTTTGAAACACTTGCTACCCTTCAGGTGGGTGTTTTTATTGTTTTAAATCCTTTTTGATTTACTGTATTTACTCCAATTGTTCTTATCACATGGATCATATTAAAAATTAATTGTATTTACAATGTGTGTGCAAAGATTGTTTTTATTATTGACTTCAAATTGATTCTAAGGCTAATCTAGCAATTTAATCTAGTCTGGGGAAGATCCCAATTAGAACTCAGTTGTCTATTTAAACCAAAAATCAGATACTCTTACTAAAACCCTAATTGCTAATACTTCAAGGAATTTATGATAGAGTGCTGTAAGAATTTATTAAGATCCTAAAACAATAGGTAAAAAAGCAGTTTAAAGGAAGTTACATGGATACAAATACATAATTTTTTTTGTTGTTGCAGGAGTATTTTGATATCTTTCTCTCAGATGAAGAATACAGGAACCCTTCACTGATATCTGCACTTCTTGAGGATCACATAAGCTCTTATGAACGTGTCAGATCTGCATCCAAGTCTAGAAATGTGCAAGCAGGGAATTGTAATTCAGAAGGTGGCAAGCCCAAAACCCCTCCCACTGAATCCAGGTTGTACAGACTGGCTTTGCTCCTGCAAGTCTCAGAGCATGAACTGGGAGAAAAGCTGGCCTTGAGAGCCCTGGATGATGGAAAAGTGGAAATGGCTGTCAATATATGCAGGTAAAACTGCAGAGCTTTTCAAGATCATCACTTTTATAGGCTTTCCTGAACTATTTCTGCCACTTTTTTGAATTATGTAGAGCAAAGGAAAGGGGGTTTTGTTTTAGTTAAATATTTAAGACAGAATTAAGTAAAAGCACTAAAAACTACTGGCTTTTTATTTTTAACATCCTTTTCCTTCCTAATAGGGAATTCTATGAAAATAGCTGGAATGAAAATACAGGGAAGCTGCTGTTTGCAGTGTGTCAAAGGCTTTGCCACATGCTGGGAGCTGATGTTCCAATGATCACTCCCCATGGGATGGATCTTCCAGCAGTGATCCATCAGCTGGCTGGCCAAGCAGTCACACTGTGCAGTCCAGGTAATTCCTGTTCCCTTTAACTTGTGTTCATGTTGGGAGCCCAGATTTCCAAGCAATGTTCAATAAACCTGAAAACCAAGTGAATTTCTAGATCTGCATCTATGAAAATAGGTGCTGCAATATTGTTTCCTTTTAATTAGACAGATGAACCTTCCATTCCTGCTCATGATCTCAATATTTTTACAGATTTAGTGTTGGATTGTCTGGAACTGTGTAAATATACTTCACTTGCCAAGGAAATTCATGGGCAGTGCCAAATGGACAACTATGAATTTACAACAGAGGTATTTTCTGTACTGTTCACTGTATGTATTATTTTCCTTTTCATTTCTCCAGCACTCTTTAATCAAAAAGCCAACAACAACAACAAAAAAAATCCACAAATAAAAATTTCCTAGAATTTGAGTGTTCTTCAGCTTAAAGAATAAAATGATTTGAGTCCTAAAAGCAGGGCAGATGTGGGACAAGCACAAGGAGCATTCTCCACTTACATTTCAGTATAATAAGTCCTGCTGAAAATAGTGATTTTATCAAACAGCTTCTGCCAGGACTGCGATGGCAAAGAGGCAGGGAGGGTTTGGTTTTTAAATGAATGTATTATGTGAAAGCTTTCCCAAGAGATCTGTGAAACTAAGATGATCAAGTTTTTGAATAGTGGCTTTGTTTTCTGTTTAGGTCAAGCAGTGCTTTAGGCTACTTGAAATGAATGGGCTTTTCCAGCTGGAGTGGAGCAGAGCAGAGTGGCTGGGCTTGTTTATCCACAAAATGTTATTTTTCTAGAAAATGGTCCATTTGCAAAATATTTGCTTATAATATTCAGCCAAGAATGTTTCTGAAAGCCTCCATTAATTCGAATAAGAGTGCATTTTGGCTTTGCAGCTAAACAACTGCAACATGAAGGACAAATGTGGCCACTCTAGGTAGGAAATGGATTTATTGCCACTGGCCATTTAACAGAATTACTACTTTCAAGTAGAACATCATGTTCTATTCCTGTATTCCAAAACAGAAACCTGTTAGAGGACTCATTAACTCTGCCTTTTATTGTGTGTACTTTTGACAATGTTCTTACTTAGACAACATCATCTGGAGGAGATAAAGATCCTTATGAAGAGTGGACTTATGATGATTTCTTTAAAGAAGATGGGATAGTCCTTGATCCTCAGACATCTCTTCCAGTTGCATATGAACTCACTTCTGCTGTTCTGCCTATTTGTGGTAAGCTTGCTCTCCTCAACATTGAGACAATATAAAACCTGTGCTTCTTATTGATTTTTATCTAGAAACATAAATAATTCAGCTTGGGTGTGGAAATTATCACCTCAGAAATCTCAGTCAGACAAACTCACACTGGAAATACCCATCAGGGGGGTATAGAATGCAAAGATGTCTTTGGGATTGGTTCTTATTTTCACAGATGAAGAATTTAATGTTGACTGTCTCATCAAAGTCATTTACATACAAAGTAGATACTGAAAACTGTTGGACTCCTTTGTGAGTCTGAGAGATATTCCCTCCTAGAAAATAAATTCTGAGCAGGCACAGTTAAAAATAGCAGCAAATGGCTCTTGGGGTTCACGTGTCTCTATTTTATGTCCTGTCCTGTGGTATTTTTAGGGTTCTCCCAGACTTGCTGGTGTTGCTGAGTTCCTGGCTTGCTGCTGATGAGCATTTTCTGTCTTTCAGAGGACAAGCTGTACCCCCTGGAGTCTCAAAACCTGGCACACAGAACGTTCATGGAAGGTATCACACACTGCTTGGGTGGGAAAGGACCCTTAAAAATCACCCAGCTCTAGGGGCATGAGGGCAGATCCACCACAATGCAAGTCTAAACAGACCACTGGAAAACATGAGGTTTAAATTCACCCTACACAAGCATGACTGACTCATAGGGGGCTTTCACAGGTGCCTAAATGTTCCAATTAAAGCCATATTTTAGGGAGTGTTTTGGTTCAGCACAGAAGTCACCAGTGTGGGTGGTAATTCCCATGGTTCCACCGTGGGATTTTTGAGCATCTCAAGACCTGTACTTCAGGACAGAACTCCTACCACTGAGAGAAGATCATCAAGGCCTGTCCAAGAAGACAACTTCTGGTCAAAAACTTGTGCATTTTGGATTAAAATGAGAATCTGTATTAAATTAAAAGCCCTGAGAATTTGAGGTTTTAAAGGGAACTAAGGCAAATCCTGACTCATAACTTAAATGAAGAAAAAGAGAAACTGCTCTGATATTACCTCCAAGAACAAAATGCTTCATAATTACTTTCTGGACTTGTTTTTGAAATATTTCACAGGACACAACTTGCTGCTGCCCGTTGGGTGTCCCTTCTCTTCAGCAGTGCAGAACCTGCTGGAGTGCAGCCAGTTCCAGCTGGCCCTGCGGCTCACGGTCTGTGCCTTCGGCTCCTGCCTCCTGCATGGCATTTCAAACACCAGGGATCTGGCCCCGAGTGAAAAGGTGACTTTTAGCAGGTTTAGGGCACTTCTCTAAGGATGTGGGAGGCAGGGGAAAGGCTCTCATCATGACCTTTTGTTAGCACCTCTTGATCAGATGTTGAGTCAGTTTGTGAAAGGAGCTGCTGGTTTCTTCCCTGTTTTTCATGGTCCTCTCTTTTTGCAAAGTGTGTTCAGACCTGAGCTTTTATTCCTGGCCTTCCTGCAGAGGCTAGAATGAGTGTTACTAATGGTTTACTTTGTTCTTTCATGTTGTTTTACTAGTGTTTATTATGGGAAAAGTCACAAGTAGAATATTCAAGAAACATTCCTCAATTCAAAAGCACTTGGAAAACAGAAATCCTTTTCCTATCTAGAAGAAATCTTTGTAAGGCCTTAAATAAATCTGAAAATGCAATTACTATAGCACCTCCTACTATGCTGTAAATGACAAGAAGTTGAAGATTCAGAATTTATTTTTAATTAGGTGTTGTTGTCTTCATAACAGCCACGTGACAGTGATCTGCTCCTCACTGAAACCAGAAGCTTCCTCATAGCTATGAAAGAGAGGAGCAGTTCAGTCATCAGGACCTCTGTCCTGAACTTACTACACAAGGTAAGAATCCCCTGCAAAGGGTGAGGGAGCCACTTTCTTTACCTGGCAGCCACATGGAATTGTTTCAGTTGGAAAAGGGCCTCGAGATCATGGAGCCCAAGCCTTAAACTAAAGCCAAGGCACCACTGCAGCATGTCCTGAGCACCACATCTTTAAACACCTTTAGCAGTGGTGTCTCAACCACTTCCCTCAACAGCTTTTTCCAAAGAGTCTTTGAGCCCCTTGTGGGCTCTTTGTTCCTGCTCAATTTGCTCTGCTTGGGAGGTTCTGGGCAGTGGGAGCCTCACCTTTGAGGGATCCTTTAGGGTCCCAAATGGCAGTAATGGCTTTAGGATCTGTAGGTATTCTCTATCTCATTTGAAATCCTGGATTTGATTTAGATTGGTAGGTGGAGGTAGTTTTTAAAAGCTCTATGCAAAACCTGCAATTTACTATCTTCTAAGGCAGCTTAGACTAAAGGAAGTCACTTTCAGACTGGCTTCAGGATATTCACATTTTAAATTTTAAGTCCTGAAATGCATTTATATTCTTTTTCCTCCCTGACTTAAAGACCCATTACATGTCTAAATTATGGAGCATTTTTCCTGCATTGCACTTGATACAAAGAGACCTATTGAAGAAATTAAATAAATTCCTAAAGTTTATCTTTTTTTTCAGGTGTTCAACTCCCGTGTCATTGATCAGAACCTGGCCCTGGGCTACTGCACAGTTTTGCCCAAGGAGGAGATGTTCAATAAGCTGTGGGAGATCATAAACAATTCCTGGCAGAGCTACAGAAAAGTTTTGGTAAATTCCTGAGGCCTTAAGTTTTTGTAGCAAAGAAATAATTTTAAAGATATCCTTCATTTAGGGCCCTGGGAGAGGAGCTGCCTCTGTACCACAGTGGGAAATTGCTCTCAGTATTCATGTGATTTTCAACCTCATCATGACTTATTCCAAAGCTTGAAATTATTTATTTCAGGTCCTATCATAATTTAGATCTGTGCTATATTTTGGATAAGTTCTCTTGCAGCAGTTCTCAGGAATGGAATGAGTGAATACATCTATTAAAATATAAAGGGATATGGGAAGTAAAAAAATGGGGAGGGAGAGTAATGTAAATTCTGAGAAAATGCCTAAAAGGTACCTTTTGTATTGCTTTCTACAATGTTGGGAAAATATTTTAGAGAAAGTAAATTTTAAAGCAGCTTTGAACTGCCAGCTCAGGAGGTGAGGTAGTCCTGACACCTTCTCTGAGGTTTGTTTTCATTTTACACAGTTGTGTGATCATTTATTAATTGTTTGAAGTTCCTCTAAGGATTTAGCCCTCAAGATTCCCAATTTTCAGATTATTTATTAGACTTGTACTCACTTCCCTTCTCCTTCCTTCTAGGCAGTAGCTCTGGTGGGAGCAGAGCTTGCTGAGCAATATGGTGAAGCAGAAGAAAAGAGAAAATTCCAGGAATTGGTTGTTGATGCAGAGTGGGGTATCCAGCTTGGTAAATTTGGTGTAAGTTTTTTATTTATTTACTTATTTTAGGTTTTGTTAACTAATCAGTTAATAATATCAATATAATCTGAGATGTGTGTGAGTTTTTAGACAGATTTCCCATTCAAATGTAAGCAAAGTTGGGGGTTTGGTTTTGATTTTTCATTATGCTTGCCACAAAAGAAAATTTAAGTCCTTAAGTATTATTTGGCACAGGGGATAATCAGTAAATCCACTGCTTTTTCCTGCTCTGAAAGTGTCTGGATTGAAGCTAAAAGAAGTCAGAACTTCATGTTATATTTTGGATGATGGAATGTATAAGGAATCAGTCTTGTCTAAAAGACTCTCTTGAGAAGATGAATGTGTTTTTATCTGCAGATTTCTTTTGAGACTGTGTTTAGACAGCCACCAGTAAGGAAGAAAGAACTCATAAGAGTGCTGGTACAAAACCCAGAAGTCGACACAGATCTCATCTTGAATTACTGCAGGTACTGATTCCATTAAATCTCTTGCTGTAAAAACAATCATGGCCACTGAAATCTATTTTGCTTTAAATAAATCCTAATCAATATAAAATGCAAACTATTCTTTAAAAAAAAATGCAATTCAAACTACATCCTGCCCTTGGACTAATTTATTCACAAGGAAAAAACCCTTTGATGGCACCAAAGCTCAGAGAGAAAATCATATTCTGTTCTTTCCTAGCACTTTCATGCTGGACAGTGATGCTGCACTGCAGCTTTGCATTGAAACCCTTTTGCTTCAGAATTCAAACACAAATGATGTTGAAGATGACTCTGCAGAAAGCAGTGAGAGGCAACCTCATTCCACATTACTGGCTAGAGCACTAAAAATAATTCCTCTGCTGAACCACACCAAAGACCTGGTCATGAGCCTCAGTGGAATATTGTGCAAGGTAAAAAAAAAAAAAAAATAAAATAAAGACAAAAAAAAAAACCACCCCAAAACCACACAGCCACATCCCTGGAATCTACATCTAATAATTGCTGCATGTCACTTGAATGAAAGTTTAATAATTCCACAGAAACTGAAAAGGTTGTGTTTTTTCCAAGTTTTCTTGAAGCTTGTAAATGTTAAATTTCAGTTTTCTGCTTCTCTACAAAAGAAATTAATGCCACATATCTAATTTTCTTAAAAGAGAGGCAGGAGTCTTTCATCCCCACTTCCCCTAAAAACTGGCCAGCCAAAAAATCAAACAAAAACGTAATTTCTAAACACACTGGAAAAGTTCTATATTAAAAATAGGTGGGGGCTAAAAATGATATGTTGGGGGTGTTTTTGTTTGGTTGGGCTTTGATTTTGTATTATGGAAGTTGGGGTTTTTGTGGGATGAGGGATTTCTTTGGGGGGTTGTTTTGTTTTCAGCACTTATTGTTTGGTCTTTCTGCAAAATCCTGATGCTTTTTTTTTAGGATTTAAGATTTAAGAAAGTGTTCTAGAGAATTATGTCATGATGCTTATATCGATATAACACTGAAGAAACAGTAATTGGTATTAAAATTGGGGAAAAAATCAACACACTTGTGTGTTTTTATAAGACAAATCCTGTAAGATCTCATAAAACAGATGATTATTTTGAACAGCTGGATCCTTATGACTATGAAACTCTGGAAATTGTCCTGAGAGTGATCCAAAGTGCTGATGAGAAGAACACCAGCATCCAGCTGAGCCAGGTGTGTCTAGATGTGTGACCTTGCTAATGGCTCCTCAATTCTGCCTTGTCTGTTTATTGATGGAGCTATTCAACACTCTTGAAATTAATTATTCTGTGTACACACCTTTCCCTCAGAAAAATAACCTTTAAAAAGTGATTTCTAGTAATTTCTCAGCCGTTTATATTTCCTTATTTATTTATTTATTTTTTTCCCTAGGCTTTGAGCCTCCTTAAACACCTGAAATCTTACACAAGGATTTCTCCACCAGTGGACCTAGAACACCAATATGTTTTGGAGCAGATGATTCCCTTGTCTCCAGCTGCTCACACCAGGCTGCCCTTTCACCTGCTGTTCTTCAGAACTGCCCCTTGTTTCTGGAACATTATCTGTGAGTTCAGGATCTCAAATTCCCTTTCTCTGCTATCTCTGCCCTTCAGTGTGCCACAGTTTATGTTGTATGTTAACTGTAACTCTTCATTAATGCACTTTTCATCCCAACTACTTCTGAAAGCACTACTTGTGCTCCCCAGAGGAGCTAAGATAATAAATACAGTGCAGGGTTTGTCCTCAAATTCTTTCCTAGGACTTCTAAAATCTATCCACATATCCCACTCCCAGCCCAGTGGGGATAATGAGGATCAGATCCTTTCCCTCCCAATGGAGGTTCCCATCCACCAATAAACTGGAAGTTCTTAATTTCCCAGAGGAAGCTGCCAGTGGATTGTGAGACTCACAGGCAACTTTTCCTTTTCAGCTGCAGAGCTCAGTGAGGAAACCTTCCCAACCCTTCTGTTGATTTCCAAACTAATGAAGGTAAAGTAACAGCTTGAAGGAGTTGATTTATTATTCCCCCACACCTCAAAAAAAAGAAGTTTCCACCTTTCTTTTGCATGATGTTGGCCTTACTGTAGAAGCTCTGACAACTCTCAATCTCCTTTACCATTTTTCCAGGTTTCCCTGGATACCTTCCACATGTCTGCAGTTCAACATGTCTTTGAAAAAAAACTGAAACCAAAAATATTCGAAATGAGAAGCAATGGCTGCACCTCCATTGTTAACAGGGAAACCATCAAAACTGTGCAGGCACTTCAGTCCTATCTGCTGTCCATAGTCAATCCAGAGTGGGCTGTGGCCATGGCTCACAAGATTGCCCAGGAATTCCACACAGGTGAGTTGCAAATGGGATGGGGAAGGGATGGGGGGAGAGCAGGGTTGGGACAAGCAAACATTTGTGCACTGACCCTGAGTAACACCCTGCAAAGCTGGAGGGTGAAAATTAATTTGTCTCCTCCATCCAGTTTGGAACAACAGGTTAGAAAAACATCCATTTGATATCACAGCATCACCATCAAATCCTTTTTCCCTTCTTTTTGTAGAATCATAGAAAGGCTTTAAGGTCCTTCCAGCCCAGCCCTGGACACCTTCCACCAGACCATGTTGCTCCAAGCCCCATCCAACCTGGCCCTGTTGTCCTCCCAAAAGTTTTCTCCATGTTCACACCATCTTTAGACAAGTTTTCCACCAAGAGCCAATATTTCAGCCAAATTTAAACACTTTCTCTGCTATTTGAATCCAAATAAATGTGGTTTTTTTCTCTTTAGATGCAAAAGTTTTCCTAATATTTTAAATAGCTTCTAAATAGCTATTTTTTTTAAGTCTTCAAAATAGAATGGATATAGTATATAGTGTAGGAAGGATTAATGAAAACTATTTATTTACTTCTTTCCCTTTTTTTTTTTTCTTTACCATTAAAAAGGTCCTGACCACGTCCAGGCACTGAAATTCTGTCTCTATCTGGTTGAGAAGTGGCTGAAAAGTACTACAGCTGAGGTAATGAAAACTCCTTGCCAGATGGTTGTGAAGTTATTACAAAAACCACAAAATACTTATGTTTGTATTTTAATTTTAGGTGTTTTGGGCAGTGATGTATAAATTGTACCATAACCAACCCTAATATGGGAAATACTTTTGAGGAAGTGACCCCAGAATAACCCCCTCTGTCCTGGAACATTCTCCTGCAAAACACCCTGCAAAAATCAGGCTTAGTGTTCTTGGAGCTTGGACAAAAAATGAGCAGTTTTAGGGGAGAATAATTTGTTCTTTCTCCCTTTGTGTGCATTTTTCTTGCTGCAGGAGAATGAGGTGGAATCTGTTCCAGCTTTGATCAATAGCAATGTTAATTTTTGCTTACAGTTTCAAGATTCTTTTGCTGTTTGCATGGTTATATATAAAGGGAATCTGCTTTGACTTGGTTCTCAGGCTTGTTTTTATATGGTTTTCTTTCACAGGGAAAGGTGAATAAGAATCTCAGTTCTGATTATAAATCTCAAACTTCTTATAGAGTTCTTGAGGCACAAAGTATCCTAAATAGTTCTCTGTACTTAGTCACATGACCAGAGAGAATTATGCCAAAATTAAACTGAAATTTGAGCAGTTTTAACATTAATATTTTTTTTCTATATTTTACCTCAAAATCTTTTAATTTTACCTGCTTGTACAGATTTTATTTGGCTTTCACAACATAGCTTTGCAATTTTTTTCAAAATATTCTTCCTAGCTAGAGCAGTGTGGTTAATTCTCTCTGTCTGCAGAAAAAATACCTGTGGGGACATCTCTGAAGAGCAGATCTTGCTGTCCAGTCTGTAAAAAAGATTATTTTTCTTGTGCTTTTGAGTAAAAGAGGCTTTTTGATGTAAAACTGTAGTGTTTTGCTAAAGGATGAGCCACATGAGAAAGCAGAAGTCCTCCGGAGGAATTTACACTTGCAGTATAAGAGAGCAGCAACAGAAAATGTCCTGATAACAAATAACTTGAACACTGGGGAGCATCTAAAGTCCATTGGGAAACCAGCAAATCTGATTGTTTTACTTTATGAACACCCCAGCATAGACCAGAGATTCCAAAATCCAGCTGGCAGAGATTATCCAGGTGAGTTTCCATCATCCAGGCTCAAAGGAGCAAAGAGAAACTCTTTAAAAAAACCCCAAGCAAGGCAATGCTGGTTTGGAAAAACAACATTGTCTGCCCCTTTTCCTGTAGATATCCATGTGGCAGCCAAGGAGATTGCTGAGATTAACAACTTGGATATGAACAAAATTTGTGACAAACTGCTGGCCAAATGGCTGTGTCCAAGCACACCACCCCCAGGGGTAAGTCATCACTTTGGGGTTTGAAGGAATATGACAAATTACATAAAATATGGGCTTTTTTTCCCCTCCACTTGTTCAAAAAACCCCTGAGGTTATTCTGGACAAGTGGCCTGTAGTACTCATGAATTTTTAAAGATTTCAATACCTCCCTAAAACAGCACACCAGTGTCTGTGGTGAGGATTTGAAATGCTTTTCCTTTAGTGCAGCCAGCCTGAAGGAGTAAAGCAGTTGTAAACATACCAGCCTCATCACACACTGCTTTAAGCAGGGATATGACCCAGCTATTTATCCAAACAATGTGGAAAACTCATCTAAATTTTCATTTCTTTTTAAAGAAAACCCAAGAAATCTTTGGAGATGTACAGGAGGATGAAGAACTCCGAAGGTGTGTGTGTTGTCTTACCTGTAATATGTTGAATTATTTTTAACTTCCCAGGTAAAAATGGCTTTTTTCAGAAACCTAACAGTGGGTGTGTGATTCAGAACTCACTGCTCTTATTTTTACTTTCTGCTGACATCACTTTTGAATCATCCAATATTTATTTATACCACAAAATGCCATTGACAATAACTTACATCTGTAAGTGCTTAAGAGTAGCTTTTTGAAGATTTTCCCCTCCTATTTCATATCCTTAGAATATCTTATCCTTGCTCTCTTTTTGCCAGTGAAATAATTATGTTTAAATGACAGTTGATGTATTTCAGTAGCTGACCTGCATTAAAAACAAATCCATTTTTGCAGGGTTATCTACCTACTTCAGTCTCGCCCAATGGATTACAGTTCAAGAATGCTTTTTGCAATTACAACATCTGACACGTCTGTGAGTTGCTAAATTCTTGTTTTAGCTTTTTACTTCTTATTAAAATCAAATGTCATCTGCTTAACTGCAAGAGCTTCAACTTTGGGCCTTTGCATCCGTCTTTTGGATGGTTTGTGATTTGTTTGAGCCCTGTGTTTTCCCCCTTTCATCAACCTTTGGGTTAAAACTGTGATTTTCATTGAATTTTGCTATTAACTCTCCAGAGCAGCCCTTAAACTCTGGGTTTTCTAAACTTATTGCTAATATTATCTGAAACAACTTCATTAAACATTTTCTAGAGTGTGCCTTAAGCTGTTGTAAGACATTGGCTCACTATGGGTAGGATGAAAACACAGTGGTAAAATTGTTTCAGCAGAACCTTAAACCTCCAGTTTTTCCACACTTAATTATATCTGTGATATTATATATCACAAATATTTTTCTTGTCTGTATTAATAGTCCAGAAACCTAGAGAACTAGAGAGTTATGTACACCTGGGATGATCCTTTCTAGTTGTCCTGGCAATTGTTGTGACTTTGGGACTGTGTTTTCCCCCTCAGCCCTTTGGTGACACTCAGCTGACGTTTGCTCACAGGACCAGAGCATTCAGGTGCTTGCTCTACCTGGCAGATACCAACACTGTAGAATCACTCTTCAAGAAACCCATTGAGAAAGTCAAGTAAGAGGAATTTTTAACATGTTACAGCAACAGAAGGACACTTTTCAGTGTTATCCTGAGCTTGGATACATGGATTAAAATATAAATATCACTTAATTCCTGCTTTGGGGGGTTTATTTTCACAGGTATTTTCTGAAGTGCTGCATTTATCTGGCAGAGTTTGAGATCTTGAATATTCCATACACTTATGAATCATTCCACAAGAGCCCTAAGGAAGGCATGATTAAAGGGCTGTGGAAGAACCACAGTCACGAACCCAGGGTAGGATTTTTAAATCCTTTGGGAATTTTGTTACACACTGTATGAATTTACACCTCTCTGCAAAGCACAGGCTTTTCTAAACATTTTTCTTCAATGTACTCTGGAAATGGCAGAAAAAAGCTTTACCCTTCCTACAATTAGAAAATAAAATGATATCACATTTAGATGGTTTAGGGTTTGTTCCTCCCATGTGTACAATAATTTTGGAAGTGGCTTGGAAAGGTTTGAAAATGATGAATTTCTGTTAAAATGCAGCATATCCTTGCTCCCCTTCAGGCTGTGAGACTGGTGACAGAGCTGAGTTTAGAATACAAAGTCCATGATCCCCAGCTCTGGAATGGCCTCCTACAGAAACTCCTGAGCTTCAATTTGGTAAGGAATTTTTAAGGATAAAGTCCTGCAGCAAGGGGAGAAAGAGGCTGGGTTTGTCCAGTGATTTGTGAAGAATGGGATAGATACAGAAACTCTAAACCATGCCTACTTTGAGCTCTGAGGTGCTGAACTGGTGAAGATTTGAGGAGCTTGAATTTTGATCTTAAATTGTTATACTTTCATTTTTTCAAAAGCCTCTCAGAATAAATTCTATGGTAATAAATTGGGAATTTTCTTCATAATATTATCAATTTTTAACATAATAGGCACATTCTTGTGTGCAAATATTTACAAACTGTGCATACATGTACATCCATGTGTGTACATAAATACATGACCCCTAAAATGTATTTATGACAATGGAAATCCTGATTGTTGCCATTCAGAATCCTAATTGCCTGTGACTGTCAAACATTGTGTAAAAGTTGCTGCAGCCTAAGGAGGTAACAGATGTACCTGGCAGTGTGGTTGATAATTTAATTAACTTAACTACAAAGCAAATTTCCATAGATGTCAAAAGAACACAGATACCTTGAGAAACTCTTAAGTTTGCATCCTGCAGACAAAACAAGCTAAATGCAGTTCTGCAGATTATTGCCAAATCTTCAGAAACACCAAAGGACTTGATTTTTTTTTCCCCCAGATTCAGTATCTAAGAAGAGTTTTGGTTGCAATTACTGGGATTCCTTCCTTATGGGAGGTAAGCAAATATTATCTGGCTCCTCAGCTTTTTCCTCACTTAACAGGAATTCAGAGTGTTTGTGTGTCAGCCATGAAAAGATTCTTTTTGAATTATTTCTATGACAGTGCAATACATCAATAAACATTGATCAGAATATGCCTAAATCTTAGACTCTGAGCTTAAGACAGCAATGGTAGAGAATAATTCACCCAGGATAAATAAAAAGGAATACTGACAGGCTTCTTCCAGGTGCAGTGGGCTGGGCTTTGTTTGTGACACATTTGGTTACACCTGGTTTTGGCTGTAACTTGAAAAAAAACTTTGCTGCCACCAGATTCCCAGCTTCAGCCGAGCCTGGCGCAGCGTGGTCCTGTCCCCCTTCCTCACAGGTAGGCTTGTAACTCCCTGTCCTGCTCCTGGAGTAACTTGCCTGTAGATTTATTGCACCTTGTTCTCTTTCTTTCTTTCTCAGCCTCGTGTCCACCGAGTCCCAAGCAGCTGCAGGAGTGCCGGGAGTGCTTTGTGATGCTGCTCAGGTGAGTTCACAGGCCTGGCCTAACACTGCTCCTGAAAATCCTCTGCAGAAACCACACTTGCATTGCCTTTGCAGTGTAAAAAAACACATTGTTTCATTATTTCATTCACTACCATGCTCTGACTTGCTCAAAAGATCCACCAGAGCCTGACTTGAACCAAAGTTAGTTCAGAAATAGAATAGATTGGGGTCAGGAGGGACCCTAAAAATTATCTGGAGAGGGATCCTACACTACTGTGCAGACACATCTGTACCAAAGCCCTGCTCTGGGCAGGCCAACAATTCAACAATTCAAAACAGGCTGCTTAGAAAGAGAAATTGGAGGTGTGATTTGGGTTTTTTTTTTCAGGTTAGAAAATCCTTATGAGTATGTATTCAGTGACACTTCAATTTGCTTGGCCATTTCTGAAATTATTGTGAGGTAGAAATGTGTTGCTCTACCTGACTTCCAAATCTCAGGGCAGTTTTGCTGACAGCACTGAGCCAGTGAAACAAATCACAGCTGAGAATTTCCCTCCTGATCTCCTGAAGGTGTCCTGTCCTGGCTGACCTGGATATGGTTGGAATTGCTAAACAATACACCCAGCTGGACCTCCCAGCTTTTGCCTTGGGATGCCTCTTGGTCATTCCTCACTCTGAGAAGAGAGAGCAGCAAATTCAGGTAAATCAGAAGTGTTGTGACCTGTCTCCATAAGGGAAATGTCCTTAAGCTTGTCCTGCTCACCAAAGCAGGTCAAAGTGAATTCCAGTTAACTGCAACACATCTCTGCTGATAAATGCTCAACATCTGCCACCCCCAAAGGCTTTTAAGGCATCATGTGAACACTTCCTTTTCTTTTTTCTTTTAGAAGTTCAGTCATCCCCAGTAACTGTCATCTGACTTTGCCTTTAGACGATTTGAGGATGTTTTATGGGATCCCACCCATAAAGCACATGGGGGGAAAAAAATAAAAACAGTAAAACCCAAACCACAGCAGATTGTAAGAAAAGTACTGAATCCTACTTTGGAAGGGGCTTGAGTTGAAAGCTCCTGCCTTCCAAGGAAGATGTTTGATATGCAGAATTTCTGATGGAAAGCTTCTGCCTTAAAGCCATATCCTCACCATCCATGAACCCTGACATTTTCCTTTCTCTTCTCATTTGTTTCCATTAATTTCTGCTCTGCACTGTTCTCCCAGATGAAGCATTAGAGGCTGTTCCCATACTTGTCACCAGCAAACTGGAACCAGTAAAGGCACCTTAAATTCTTAGATTTCCAGTCATTAAAGTTCCCCTCAGAAAGGTTTCCCCAAATCACAGCTTAAGTGTAAGACACTCAGCCTGCTGGAAATGAGTCAGAAAATTCTGTGGCAGCTACAGCAAAAAAAAAAGTTTGAGAGTTAAAAGCAACACTTTCAGTCCAAGCACACAGATCTTGGTTAGATAATTTTCTGTTTGCAACTAGAATTTCAAAAGATTTCTGAATAAATCAAATATCTGTTCTGAAGGGAGAGTTCTTGCATTAATCACTCACAGAATAATAATGTTCTGTAACTTATTTTCACAAGGGTTTGTTATCAACCTGTAAGAAAGAAACTGTGCTGCAACAATTGGATGAACACATGGACACTGGAGAACTGGTAGCCTTTGCTTCCCAGGTAAATAAATAAAATTTACTTCACTTCCCTATGACTTGGAGGCTTTTTTTGATAGCTAAGTGTTCACAGGACCTTCTTTTCTCTCTCCTCTGATCGTGTCCCACCTTGCTTGACATAATGTTCAAAAAATGTAAAATACTTGTGAAATGCATTTTTATTTACATTGCACAACTGAAAAACTTCTGATCTGGGCTGTCCCTGTTGGGAGGGCAGCAGAACCACCTTGGGTTTTTTAATAAGTACTTGAAGCTAAAAGGCCAAAGGGTTTTGGAAACTGCACTTTTGTCTTGAGCTGCCTCCCTATGGACAAGTTTAACTCATTTCTTTCTCTGAATCTAGGATCAGTTTTCATTAAATCTGCCATTTCACAGCACTTAAAAAACAAACTGTAAAAAACTCACTCCTATTCTCTATTGAGTCCAATATGAAAACTATGAGCTGTTTCAGAAGTAATATCTCTTTTGTCTAAAATAGTAACACTTTTCATTACTGAAACTTAAATCTACAGATCAGCTCTTTGGTTTTGGACAGTATCATCAATGAGAAGCTGTATGAACAGTTCTGGAAAACCAAATATTATCCACTGTTAAAGCAACACCTGATAAACACCCACAGAATAAAAGAGCTGGTGGATTATTTTGCCAAAAATAACTGGTAAGTTAATAAATGGTAAAAAACCAGGTGTAACTGGTAGCAATTACAGGAATTAAATCTCACCTTTATTTAATTGTCTTCTGTTTGAAGTCATGGATGTTTTCTAATACTTAGTCTCCAAGGGCTTTTAAAGTATTGCTGAGTTAATAAAGAAATAAATTTCACCTCACTAGGATAGTTTTACAGCTATTCAAGACCAAGGATTGTTAAGCCTGGACTAGCAGCAGATCAAATGCAGTTAAAATAGAACCAACCAGAGTGAAATAATCAAAACCCTGACCTTACCTTTAGGTGAATCCAGCTCAGGGGCATCACAGAGTCACAGCTCCAGCAATAAGAACAGTCAGAAAAAAAAAATAAATGAGCTGCCTGTACTGAAGACTTGGGAATTGGTGGTTTTACCACAAAGTTCTCAAGAATTAAATGCACCTCTTGTGCTGCACTTGAATCACCAAGGGGCCTGGGTTGGGCCCCTCTCAGCTGGGTGTGCCTCACAGCACCTGGGCACACTCAGAGCTCAAAGCCTGGGGGCTGCTACCACTTATCCCAGCCTCAAGCTGGGACAGGAACCAATAAATATTTTAATTCCATCTTTATTGATTTTATTAGCAGCCCTGGGAAGAAAGCCAGGCTTGTTTTCTTTACAGGGAAAGGACGAGGCCCATCTGACTTCAAAGCTATGGGATCATACTTTTGTTTTTTTACTTCTGTTGCCTAAATTGTTGGCTTTTTAGAGAGCTTCATTTCATAAAGCTGATCAACTTTTGCCTCTTACAGCCTTGATGATGCAACAGCCCTGATTCAAGAGTACCAAGAGAAATGTGGAAACCCTGCTCTGGCAGATGTCCCAGCATCTCATCTTCTGCAGGTAAAACAAACCATTTCTGCACCTCAGGTAGTATTTTCTCCTTGTTCTCTAAAGACTTCCACCCAGCTTCTTGCAAAAATACATTATAGCTGATCTACTTTAGTAACATGTATTGTATATAATAAAATATCCCTTCATTAACTCAAATAATTCATTGTACCTGAACCAAGTCCGTGCCATGCTCAGCTTCACTTCCAAGGACTTTCCCAGGTCCTGGATCACATCCCATTTTCCTAAGCCCTATTAATGTTGTTCTTTGACCTTCCAGATGTACCTGAATGGATCAGAGGGGTCCTGTGTCCTGGAAGTGCCATAAATTAGGCTGAGATTTACCCTTTTCCCTCCTCCCTCTCCTGGCAGGAGTGGGGCTGTGCATTCACAACTCTTGCACTGCTCAAGAGAACATCAGACTAAAACCCCAAAGCTTTTACCAAGAGCGTCCACAACCTCTCCACATTTTTCCAGCTGTTCTAGGCTGCTTCTCCTCCATTCTCCACCCCATGAAAACAGTTCAGACTCACAGCAGAAATTCCTGTTTGTAGCCATCAGTTCATACTCAGCACTTTAAACTTGGGAAGGAGTAAAGTTTATTTCCTTTACTTCTGTTATTTCCCCATGTTCAGGCCTGCTGTCATGACCACTCTGTCATCCACAGCACCAGAACCTTGTCATCACTGTAATAAACTTTAATAAAACTGCAGGGAGTGTGGTTCATGTAAAATACTTTGCAGACAAATTTTAAGTGTAACTTCACAAACTTATGCATCAATTTTGGCCTTACAGTAAAAATATATAAACTTGTGTGTTAATTTTGGCCTTACAATGTAAATTAAAAACAAATCAACTTATGCATCTATTTTAGCCCCTTACAATATTCTACAACCTCTTAATTATGAGTTTGTCAATAAATTGATATTCCAGTCAATAGAATTCCCTGAATATCACGTGCCAGAGTTTTCTTTTCAGCTTTGCTCTGACTGCATGAAGTGCAACTAGCCAGAGGTTCTTGAGACACCAGCCTGAAATGTCTTTTTGTCCAGGGCAAAGGAGGTTTATTTTGAATAGAAATAAGTTATTTAGTCAGCTCATGACACAGAAATAAGGGTTCCAGCTGATGAAAAAGTCATAATCCAAAGGCCAAGGATACTGCCCCCCATCCTAAACATTCTGCTGTGGGAGGCAAAAGATAAAAATCTGTTTTGTTGGAAAGTTACAGCAGTTGTGAGAAAGGGGAGCTGTTAAATACATTCAGGTCCTTGCAGCTGTGGGAACAGAGGAGCCACAAGGTGCTGTTTCTTGAACAACTCATATTTATCTTCAGCAGCTTTAAGAATCTCATGGAATTACATCATTGAGAGCCTGTGCATGGAGCAAAGGGCACAAAAAATGGAGTGTCAGATGTGAGCCACAAAAATAGGAAAGCCTCTCCTCAGTGGTTATAGATTTAATGAGATCACCATGAAAGCACAGGGAGATTTGAAACTGCTTTGACCAAAGACTCAAACTTTCTGCAGTGAAATTACGAGGTAATTGTAATCCTTTCAGAGTCTATCAAGCCATTTTACTCCTTTAGCTTAGCTGAGATTGTTAAATTGAGAAAATGAAATATAAACTGGATATTCTGGAGCAAACCCAGCCTGGTCCCAGAGCCCTCAATCTCTGTACAAGCATCCCTTAGGAGGTGAACACCAAACCACCACAACTGCTGCATTCTTCCCCAACAACACCTCACCAAGCTCAGCTTTTCTATGAAGTGGAGTTTATTACAACATTAAGGAACAGTATTTAGATAGTTATCCTAATGGAATATTTTACAAATCAATTCATACAGAGAAAAGCAAACACAAGGTTGTTTAAATTCATGACAAGAAGTTACATTGTTAAGCTGTTAGCAATGGTGCAGGGCTGTAAACAAGCAATCAAGTTTTGGAACTTGTAGTTCAGAAGGAGATGGTAAAAATACCAGACAAGCAAAAACATTTTTTAGGATTTCTTGTACTCAATTCTTTCTACCTTCACATCATCTCCAATTAGTTGATAGACATATGTAACTACTGTGGAAGCCTGGATGTCCATCAGCACAAATGAAGGAATGATGTTGCTGGAAAGAGAGGAAAAAATTCATAGTGATTGTGCGTCTGTAATCCCCTTAATGTTTTACTACTATTTAGCAGAAATCACTTCAAGCAAAATGGGAATTAATGCTTTAAGTACAGCACATGAGATCTGAGGCTGTGAGTATTTCATGTTTCAGTCCAGGAGATTGAGCAAGTAGAGCTGTGTAAATTATACAGCTCTAACTGTCCTCTCCCTGACATTTAAATCAAAAATATTAACATATTAACCCTCAGGAGTTTGTAGTTCAGTTTTCTTACAAAAAAGAAAAAAAAATCCCCCCAATATTCACTTACTTCTCTAAGGCATGGTAGGCTCCTGTAGCTGATCCTGGGTTGATATAGAATTTATTTTCATGTTCAAATGCCTCAAATTTGTGTGTGTGTCCTGAAATGAGGATGTCCACATCAAACTGCCTCTGGAGCAGTGCCAGGCTGGCCATGTCACCCCAGGGGATCACCTGATGGCCGTGAATCAGCCCAATTTTGAACTGTCCAACAGTCACAACTTTCTGCTCTGGATAATTCAGGTTCTAAAAATAAAGAAAATAAAACAAACCCAGATTAGATAGGTTTTCATTTAAACCCAACCCTATGCAACTCCAAGAAGGGGAGAGCTCAGGAACTCATTTCACCACTTTTACTTGAATGAACTCCAAACGTAAAAAATACAAAAGATACCCCAAAAAAATGGACACTACCTCATCGAAGTCCCCTCTGACAACATGAACATCCCCAGCCAGGGTCTTGAGGTAGTCATAGGTGTCCTTGGTGCAGAGGTTCCCTGTGCACAGGATGTGTTGGATCTTGCCAGGCACCAGCAGCTTTTTGAACTTGGCGGGGAGGCTGTTGCAGCGATGGGGGATGTGGAGATCTCCCAGCACCAACACCAACTTCAGGGGCACGAGGGGAGAGACAGGGACACACACACAGATTAGGGCACAGCCAGCACTCAGTGTCCTCTGCAGGGCCACAACTTTGCATTTGGACCCAAAAGCTGCTAAAGCAAGGATGGAATGGTGATGGAATTTTGCTCTGTTCCATGAGAAACAAGCATCTTTTACAGACACAGGTCTACAGAATTGTTTTGTTGCTGAAAGCCAACAGTTCAAAATTACACATTCCTGTTGAAAAACCTGATGTATTTTACACAAATTTGGGAGCTACAATAAACTATCCCTCTGGTTTTTCTCTCTAACACATTTCAAGCACAGACCTGGCTAAACTGCAGCCACTTCTCTTAAAAAAAATCCTCTTCATCCAAGTTTCCCCTTATTAAAAAAACCCCAAAATATTTTTAAAAAGCAGCAAATTTGGAACATGTGTTAATAGCTGACCAGAAGAGGAAGCATGTTCAGAGCCCTCATTGTAGAAACCACTGAAAAACACTGAATAAGGCTAAAAAACAACAGCAAAAATACAAACAGGGCACTGCAGAGAAGCCAATGCAGGTCACTGCAGTGTGTTCCTGCTTCCACTTCTATGCATTTATAGTTCCAGATGCCAGAATAAAAATGTAGTGGGGGGTTTCAAAATTAAGGACTGAGACGATGCAAGGCCATGGCTTAACAGCACAGGCTTTAAATCTGCAAATAAAGCAATAATGCAAGCAACACAGGGGAAATTAATTGTGCAAAAAGGGCATGAGAAGCTTTATAAAGCAGGGAATGTTATGGCACTGCTCTGGGAAAACCCTGGATCTGGAAACACATTCAAGAGATTTTTATCTTCCACTTCATGTTAGTGAGGCAGTTCCTAAAATTACACCCTTAAATGTGTTTGAAAGGGACACAGCCCAGATTTATTTCTATAAACAAATATAACTAGGCTAGGAAATTGTATTTTTAAAGACTTTTTTTTTCCTGGTGGATTTTTAGGCCATGCAGTTCAGGCTAACAGTCCTCAAAAAGGCAGAGGGAACTTGGGTAGAATTTTTTACTGGTCTGGGATTTTTTTAGATTAAGAACATCTCAGTGCCACCATCAAAGCCATCTGGAGACAGATGGTTGAAAGTATTGGTAAAGCAATACAAAAGCTTTTTAATCAATGAGTTACCAATTTAAAATGAGACAGAGAAAGGGGAAAAAATGACATTTTTGATCGTATTTGAAGAGTAACAAGTGGGTAATGGTAATTTGGGTTAATAAGTGGCAATTGATTATCTTACTGCTGCCTAAGGGACTCAAGTGTGCAGTATGAGTTATGTATTTGATGTTTAATAAAATTATCCAGCCACTTCCACACCCCACCGAGCCAGCAGCGTGTGCACTCAGCACATTCCCTCTGCTGACAATGGCAGCCCCACGCTTCCCCAAAAATCACACTGCAGCTCCCATTCATTACAGAAAACCTTGGCAGGCCACAGTAACCAAACCAAACGAACAGCACTGCAGAGGGTTTAATCATCACAAATATCTAGAGCTTAAAGCAGTGGTGGAAAACGTTAAAGCACCTGGATTTTACCAGGAATTTGGGTGTGATCTGGAGCGCGGATTGATCAGCAGCCCCCAAATCCATCTGAGGCACCCGGCAGTGACACGGGGTAACACGAACGAGCCCTTACCACGGGTGTTAGCGAGAGCCAAGGAGTGACTTACTCTGTGCCCAGCCTGATTGGAATGAAGGAGTTGATTGCAGGGGATGAGAAACAGGGCGGAACATGATCAATGTTAAACGAGAGGAAGCAACAGAAGAGAAAACACAGCCAAATGAACGGGCAAATAATAATTAATGAATTGTCGATGTTATGACAGAAGGGTTAAATAATAATTTAAAAAAATTAATGCGATTACGATAAAATTAATACAAATTATAAACGGGGCTCCTGCAGTGACGGCCCGGCCCTCACCCCCTAGGGGCCTCGCCTCAACTGGGGACCGCCCTCCCTCCCGCTCTCCCCCGGCCCGGCCGGGTCGGACCCGGTTCCTGTGGCCGTGCCGGGGGTTCCGGTGTGTCTGGGGGTGCCGGGGTGTCCCGGGTGCGGGTCCCAAGGAGGTCCCGGGGTCCCCCCGCTCTCACCATCGCGCCCGCTCCGCTGCGGCCCTCCCGGAACCCGCCCGGCACCGGCACCGCCCCCGCTACGGCGCCTGCGAAGGGACAAGACAGTGCTTAACGCGTCCGTGCCGCGTTCCCTGTGGCTGGGTTTTTACACAAGTAAAACGAGAATCGTCCCCAAAATTAGCCGGTAATGACGAGAGAAAGAGACTGATTACTTATTTCAGAGTTATGCAAGCCTGGGCGCTCCATGGTTTTCGCAAACCAAGCACCCCAACAACCAAAACTTTTCTTTTTTCTTTTTAATGCATTTTAGGAAGCAAAGGAACTGGTTCATTGGCTACAAGTTACACAGTTCTCTTATTAATTACTATTCTACTGGTAATGAGTCTCTTGCCTCCCACGCTAATTAGTGCCATGCTCAGCCCTTCTCTTCTTTTGGGTCGGGGGTTTCCTGGGTCGGTCCCTGAGCTGGTGCTGTCCAGGGCAGCGCAGGGGCAGCTCCGATCTCTGCTCTCTGCGAGCAGGGACAAGACCCAGGGAACGGATGGAGCTGTGCCAGAGGAGTTTAGGTTGGATATCAGGCACAGGCTCTTCCCCCAGAGGGTGCTGGCACTGCCCAGGCTCCCCAGGGAATGGGCACAGCCCCGAGGCTGCCAGAGCTCCACGAGCGTTCGGACACCGCTCCCAGGGATGCACAGCGTGGGATTGTTGGGGTGTCTGTGCGGGGCCAGGGGTTGGATCGCATAACTCGGGACAATCCCCAGTTTCGTCATTCCATAATTAATTCCACAACTCCACAATCCCAGGGCTACACACGCGGGGCTCCGCCCGGCGCAGGCCCCGCCCCCGCGGAGTTTCCCGCCCTCCGCCGCCGTGAGGGGAGTGGGGGGGCGGCCGTGAGGGGAGTGGGGGGGCGGCCATGAAGTGCGTGATCGGGGGCGCGCAGCTCCGAGGTACCGGGACCCCGGGGAGCCCGGCACAGCCCGGGATCGGTGCGGGACACCGGGAACGCGGCACCCCCGGCACCTCAGGGGCGGCCCTGGGCGGGACTCGAGCCCCGGGAGCGGAGCAGGGGATCCGCCTCTCCCTCATCCCAGCGGGATCGGGCATTGTGCGGGATGGGCACGACTGGGGGTTGTTCAGATGTGCAGCATTTGGGGACACCGAGGTGGAGATGCCATGGCCTGGCTGCGTGTCCCCCTGTGCATCTCCGGAGGCGCAGCTCCACCCTGGGTGGAGCATTCTGTGGAAAAAGCTGCTCCGCCGCTGCCAGAGGCAAATCCCCAGGCCCTCTGCTGGGTTCCGCTGGTTTTTAGGATTCCATCTCTCCAGATGTCCCGTTGCTTCTCAGACTTTCCATCTGTTAAATGTCATTTCTAATCCCGGTGGTGGAGTTTTGTCTCATTGACTTAATTTATGGTAACACCAGGTGCTGCAAAGCGACACGCGACTTTCGAGATGCCTCATCAGAGAGAGATTTCCAAAACATTTAGGCTTTGGTAATTAAAAGTTTAATTAAAAAGAAAAATGTAACAGTTCCCACCACCAGTTTTCTTTCAAATGTATAAGAAATTTGTAATGTTTCCTTCTGAATTATTCTGGAGAAAGTGCAATGTCACCTTTTTATTTTAATTTAGAATGCATATTGCAGTGTTTTCTTTCCTGGCAGTGTTTGGAAGAGCAATACATGCCATAGCACGGATTAGTGATGAATTTTGGTTTGATCCTGTAGAAAGAGGTGTAAGTGAATTTTATTTATTCTAATTTAAAAATCTTTTATCAGCCCAATATTTATACTACGGGATATTGTGTTTTCCCACAGGTACCATTCAGTCCATCACATTCTCAGCTCCCTCCACCTTCAATGTGGACAAATGCCATATTTTCTGTGATTGTAATTATACAGATTCCATCATGGAAGATTTTGTTCCTACTCTGCCCTAAGACCCTTTGATTTTTTTTGTTGTCCAGGACATCTGGATTAATACCATGGGGTTCAGTTCTGTTGTCACAGGTCACAAGGTTTGAGTTTTGTACCACACAGGAGCTGCCTCTAAAAACAACATGTTTTGTACTGTTGTGACTCAACAGGAAGAACACATCCATTAATGCTTCTAATTAATCAAACACCATTTCCAGCAGAATTAGTGTTTTCTCCAGAGATTTCATAGTTAAAAATGATCCTTGATTCCCTGGGAAGATGGAAAATCACCAGTGGAGATATTTGGTTTTATACCTGAAGAATTTTGGTGGTGTGAATGGTGGCTTTGCTCATTTATATGGATAATGTCCCTCAAATGCCTCAAACACAAGCTGAGCTTTGGGTGTTTGTGTAACTCAATTATTTTTATAAATATTTTTAAAGTGAGTTCAAAAGTACATATTTTTATAAATTTTTTATCATTTTGAGATTTTGATACCTAGGTTTGCTGGTGGCACTGAAGCCCAGAGGAAGCTTTTTTATAAACGTTCAATATGAGACAGTTTTTGAGTTAATAAACTTTTACTTTTATTCCCTCAGTGGTTGGATTCAGTGATGTTGGAGGTCTTTTCCAACCCTAATGACTCTGTGATTCCATTTCCAGCTTGCCTTAAGATCAGTGAATTCCTCGAGGTCAGCATATGCTTGTGTGTTCTTCTCATCCATGTTTTTCCAACATTACTGCTGGACAGCTGTGTCCCAGCCATGTCAGCAGGAGCAGCAGTTATCCCTCCCCTGCAAACTGATAATTAAGGTACCTTTTAATGAGTTGTTACACACAGCAGCAAATTCACCCCATTTCCAGCTGAAATTGTGGTGGGTGAGGGTCAGCCTGGGCTCTCCCGTGTCCCCAGAGCAGCTTGGGGAAGCCTTAAGAGCAGCAGCTTGAGATAAACCAGGGTACAAACCCAGGGAAATGATATTTATTGCAAAGCTGCTCAGGAAGTAACCTCTGCACTGATTTTTAAAAAATTATTATTATTTTATTATTATTTGCAGTCAGTTCTCCCCGTGTTTAGATGTTCAAATGTGCTGGAAAGGAATGTCGAGAGATGCAGCATCTCCACCAACCCCGGTGACCACCACATCACCTTTCAGCTCCTCTGCAGGCACGGTAAGGCCACAGGGGAGTTTAAAACCACATTTAATGCCATTATCAACACAGGAGCAGGTCTGTCACCCTCAGCCTGGCAGGACTGGGAATTCATCAGCCTCAGTCTTTGCAAAATTCCTAAATAAACACCAGCTCCCCCCACACTGTGCTGGAGGCAGTGATTTATATTATCAATAATACAGCTGCAGTTACTGATCTTAGGGTAATACATTGAATTAGATCTGCAGACAACTGAGCTCCCTGAGCACCTCCTCACCCAGAGAGGCAGAGATCTGTGGGGTTTGTGCTCTGCATTCCACTCCCATTGCTGTTATTGTGTCAGTTAATTACTGAGCCTGTTCCCAGCCTGCACTTGTTGCACTTGTCGCTGTTCATTTATTTCTTGTGGATCCTTCAAAAGCTCGGCTGCTGTCCAGGCACAGCTCCTAGGATGGAGGAGTTAAGATGGCAGGTGGATTCCATTTCCTGTTGCTGCTGAGTTATTTCCATACAGCTGGACTAGGTCACTTGGTTACTTCTTCTATTGAACAATTAATACTTTTTAAAAACCCCTAAAATTACAGCCAAGCACTGATGTTTGTTCATCTCCTTTATACTCAGGTGTTGTAAAAACCTATAACCTGACATTTCAAGAGTGTGATCCCTTGCAGGCTGTTTTTGCAAAGCACATGTGTCCAAATATTCTTAGAGTCCACTCCAGGTAACAAACACATAAACATTTTTTTTAAGTTTTACTTTCTAATGAAACAAAAGCTAAATAGTCATGGATAGAATTATTTTAGTGTTGAATGACGTTTTATAGGCTGCTGGCTGATGTGATGATTCACTTCCCAACCAGTCAGGAAGAAATAACTTTGTCAGTAACTCCAATGAAAGTTTGTTTCAAGAGTTACACTGAGGAAGACACTGGTAAGGAAATTCAAAATGTGAACCAATACTTTGGGCTTTTAACTTTTTTTTTGAGGTGAACTCCAGGAATAATAACTGTCACGACATGAATGTGGGAGGAATTTTATGGCTGAACAACATTTTTAACAGAACAGAGAGGGATTTTAAGTCATGCTGCCACCCTCTGGTTTTAATAAATTAAATAAATTTAAATAAATTGAAACATCTTCCTGGTGTCAGTGGCAGATCTCAGACTGAGCAGCCAATTGAAATAAATTATGCCACTTGCTGTAGGCTTGAAAGAGGTAATTACTGTGCTGCAAGAGCAGCAGCCTGGCAACTGCCAGGAAAAAGGGGATAATTTTATGTTTTAAAAAGAACTATTTAAATCTGAATGCCACAATTATAGAATTGATATCATTAGAGAGTATATTTTAGTCTGAGGACAGCACACAGTGTCAGCAAGCCCTGCACTGTTGCTGCCATGGTCACATCTCCAGGAGCTGGAGAACGAGCTGGAGATTCTTGGGGTGTGACTCAAACTAATTTTAAAGATGTAATTGTGGCTTTGAAGCAGAGGTTTTGTGTATCATGTAATAAAGAGATGCTTTTCATGCCTTATGACCACAGCTGGGGAGAATGACCTGGGAAGAGCCCAGAGCACAGAGGTGGGAATTGGGCTGGGAACAGGTTGAGAGAAGGATCAAGTGGCTGGACTGAAACAGGGCAGAAATTCCCGAAAATAAAGAGATCATAAAGAGATCACATTATGAACGACACATTTGGTGACTTTAGAAACTTTCACTTACCAGGACTACTTGTAAGAAAGAAAGTGAAAAAAAAAAACGGTACAAAAGCGAAGAGATACCAAAGTGAAGAGGGAGGGAGGAGGGCAGTGAGGCCGCTGTGCTCGCGGTGAATCTCCCTGCCCGCAGCACCTCCTGTGTCCTTGGAACCCTCCGTGCCACGGCCGGGGCTTCCACAGAACTCCAGCGCTCTGCCCACCCTGCTCTGCTCTGCGGCTCAGCCGCGGCTGCACGTGTGACACAGCCCCTGCCGCAGCCACGAGGAGCTCCTTACAAGAGCCTGCCTGAGCTCCCGAGCAGAGAGAGGGAAGAGTGGGAACAGCCTGCAACACTTTCTTGGCAGCCTGGCCTTGCCGGGAAGCAGCTCAGGCTGCTGTGGAATTTCTCGGGGCTCTCCGGGACTGTCACACACCAGGAAAGCGCCCTCTCACTTTCTCTTCACGCAGCCATTGGCAGCCACGGTTACAAAAAACGGAATACCTGAAACTGAACGGCCAATTTCCTGTTGCCACTTAAGAGTCAGGAAAAGATTGTCATTTAAAACAAAGAGCCTCAGTCCACCTCCATTGTGCTCTGGTGATTGTCGGTAATTTTGATTACTCTCTTGAAGTCACACTGCATTTTGGGCTTCCCATCCATGCAACAATAGGCAGCTGGGAATATTATTTGTGATGGGTGCCTGTGGAAGAAGCAGATCTGCAAGAACAGCAGCAGGTGTTAGGTTAGCTCACACAGCAGAACATGGAATAAGTTCTGTTAAAATCCATTCCAACCTATGCAAATAAGTTGAGGGTTTTACTTAATTCTGCTATGTATATAAGCTAAACATGTATTACTGTTAACCACTATAAAAACAATTATTTGTTCAAGCAGTGCTTATGTAAAATACCTCAGGCTTACAATCACAGCTTTGTAGAGTTCAAACTTCACTGCTGTGAGTCCCTGACTTTGTTGTTATCTCAAACAGACTTTTCAAGGACAATGCTTACTGAGATACAGCTCAGTCCAGAGGAATTTGACTACTTTCAAGTTGGAGTAGATTCTGAAGTGACATTTTGCCTTAAAGAACTGAGGGTAAAGTAAGAATTTGTCTTGGGAAGAAAACCCATTTCTCATTAATTTGCCTGACTGGACCAGGACAACACAGGCCTGGTCTGTGTCCCACCAGCCCTCCAGACAGCAGCAGGGTTCCACTGCCTGCCTGAGGATTAGCTTTAAACCACAGGATCCTCAGGACACCTCAGAGCCTTTGAAAGGCAAACAAAACACTTCTGAAACAGAGATATGGTTTCTGTGCCCCAGGGAAAGCATCGTGACCAGGGAAGTTCTCCATGCAGAACCTCTGGCAAAGCTCTGGCAGGGAAGGACAGAAATTATTCTTAGAAGCAGCAGACTTTTCCCCTCTTTTTGCCAGTAAGCAGCAGCTGGAATAAACTCACATTCCAGTATCAGTGTTCTGGGTTTAACCAGCACTGCACCCACCCTTCTCTGCAGGGCCTGCTGGCGTTCTCCGAAGCCACGAGCGTTCCTGTGTCCATCCACTTCGACAGATGTGGGAAGTACGTGAGGAACTGCCCTGCCTGGGACCCTGCAGTCACCAGTGAACACTGAACTGCAGAGAGGGCAGATCTTCATTTCAACCCAAGAGCCATTTCTAACCTGCAGTCCAGAGTTTGTAATTCCATGTAAAGCACTGAACCCGGGCGTGGGCATTGCCAGGGCAGCCGTGCTGACTGACAGCTCCCTGGGTATGAATTACCTGAGACCTGAGGCTCTCAGTCCCCTGCAGGCAATGATTTATTTAGCACTTTAAAGAAACAATTCATTTTCTGAATAAATATCATTTGAACAATTACATATTTAATGCTATCATTTGACTCTGATACTGCACAGCATTTGCTGATTGGAGCAGTGAGATCTGTAAGAGGAGCCCCTCTCTCATTTTCAGCTTTTCAGAGGAGGGAAATTTAATTCCATAGGTAGAATCACAGGATGTGTCCCCTCCCACAGTATCTGTAATTCCCTGTGCTGTCTGGTCTCCACTGTGTTTAGACCCATTGCTTTCAGCATTGAGGACCTGCTGCTGGAGGCCAGCTTCATCCTGGCTACCTTGTGTGAGGCTGAGAAGGAGGCAGCTTCCCCAGAACCTGCCTGCTGCCCACGGCCCTGGCACAGGTAAAGGGGCTGAGGGGGCAGGTGGCCTTCAGAGGGTTTCACAGGAAGAATTCAGGTTTTCACAGGAAAACTGAACTGCAGGGGTTCAGGAACATCTCAGCAGCACAGCAGCAATAAGGGGGTGCAAGAGAACACTCTGTACAGACTGCTGCTTCTCATCTCCACGGGGTCTGGGTGCAGCAGGAGGGAAGATGCTGAGAAGCTCCTCTAAAGCTGTAATCTTTTCACAAACAGAAAATAAATAAGGATATTCCAGTGAAACACAAAGCCAGTTACTAACTGTCCCTACTCTGTCCAATCCAGCTCGAGGACTGGCATGGATAAATCTGACCACGCCTCCATGGAGGGAGCCAGCAAGGCAGGCACTTCCAAAAAGCCACAGAAGGGAAACACTCCGAGCATGGACTCGGCCAAAGCCCCAAGTGCTTTTGCAAAACAAGAGGTTAAAAATACTCCCAGAGGCACAGAGAGAGATGCACCAGGCAGAGCAGGAGCAGCCACAGCCAAGGCAGCAGGAGGAGAGGCCACAGAAGCTCCTTATGAGAAGGTGAGGGAACTCCCCACAGTGTCAGCAGTGGAACCCCACAGCTGCTGTGTGGCTGAGCACCCCCACGGGCACTGGGGTTTCAGTGGGATCAGCTGTCCCTGCAGCACAGCTGGAAACCCCCCACTGCTGGGAACAATCCTGGGGCAGGTGGGTTTCACTGGGAAACGCTGCTGGCTAAGATCTTACAGTGGCAAAAGCTTCACAAATAATTAATGCCCAAATTCTCTATCACAGAATTCTTACCTGTACAAATATTGCATTTTTCAGTTCCATTCCTTATTCTTTGGAGCTGTCTCCTCCAAGGAGAAGAAGGCCATTGGTGACACCTTCCAGAGTTTGGTGACAGCCAGTGACACTGAGGAGGAGCTTGGTGCCCTGCAGAGCTCCCCGGCTCTGTAGCGCAGGGCTCGGGGTGCAAGGACAGGCCGTGGGCAGGGCCCAGGAGGGAAGGGCAGTGCAGGCCCAGCCCCTGGCACTGGTGCTGTGACCCAGCAGCACAGAACGTTCTGGAACTGTCAGTGCTCTTGGAACAGCACAAATTTAGGTCACGTTTGCCTCCGTTGAGGTTTGTGTGTTCTGCAGGAACTGCTGGGGCTTCTGCTCTCAGAACATGCTCACTGGAGAGAGGCTCAGCTGGAATTCAAACTCTGTTACCACAGCAGGCAAATGAAGCTGCTGTTCTGGTTAAGGGTGCTGGAAAAAGAACCCAGCCTAGCTCCAGGAGAACTCAGGTTTTTACAGAGACCCTGCAGAACCAGTGTTTAACTGAGAAACCAAACTTGTCACCAGTCTGCATTTTAAAAAATAAAGGTTTGTGTTCAGACTTGCATTATTCTTCTCCTTCCCAGCATCTCTCCCATCACAGGTCAGGGGCAGTGCAGTATTTCCAAAGTCACACTGGAACACGACACTGCAATTCCCAGTCAATTGAAGGATCCTTATCTGCCTGGCTGCTGCAGAAGGGTTTGGTGTCACTCAGGAGTGGATCTGAGAGCAGTGCAGGGAGGTCACAGTGACAGCCCAGCCCCCCCGGCCCTGGCTGTGCCACCAACCACATCCCCACATCACCAGGGCATTTGCAGGCAACTTGACTTTAAAAAGCACATTTTAGTATAAATACTATATTTATTAAATATCTTTACAATTTATTTAAATGTATTTACAGAACTATTCCTGCATAAGTTATACCTCAGACATGAAATTCACATAATTGCCTCTTAGGTAAGCATAGATGATAGTCTCATTTTAACAGCAACAAAAAAGCATCCTCAGATACAGACTCAGATTTGCTTCATTGTTTCAGCTATCTTTGTCAGAAACTGCTGCATACAGTCGGGTTCTCCACACAGCAGCTGCTCTTTCCTGGAGAAGGGATGTCCCTTTCCAAGAGATGGACACTCCACCACTAAATCCTCCCATCCCTGCCAGATCGTCGCCTCCACTCACTTGTAACTGCCTGGTCCCAAATCTGGTTTTTGGTTTGGTTTTGTTTTCAGCCTGAAAAAGGACATTTAGGACTGTATGTCGCAGCTCTCCCAAAGATAGCCAGGAAAACAGCAAGGAACCACAGAGCTTTTCCACTTCACCACATCTTAGCCCCGTTCCACCCCAATCCCTACGGCTGCTGCAATCCCGGGTTCCTGGGGGACAGAGCTCCTCCTGTTCCCCCAGATCCCTGCTCCCCACCCAGCAGCTTCCCAACCAAACCACAACCCTCTGCAGCAGCTCCAAGCCTGCCCATGCTCCGCTCGCTTCCCAGTCAGGGAACACCTTTCTTGTACTTTCCTCTGGTGAACACTCCCACTAAGCTCACCCCTAGCAAGTGTTACTGCTTCATGCATCGCTGGGAATTATTTTTGATAGATGGGCCCTGTCATTTCCTTCTCCAAAGATCAGTTGTGCGCAGACAGCGTTAAGTTCATAGGAAAAAATCAGGTTTGATATGTTCAGAGTGCACGTCTTAAAAAAAAACCCAAAACAATCAAGCATGTGATAAAAATATCAATTCTTTATAATACAGTATTGCTTTATAAACAGATGGAAAAGCTAAAAGCTTTACTGGTCTTTGGTGTGCCCGGTGAGGGAAAAACTCATGATTTGTAAATCAAAACCCAAATTTGTTCTTTATTTAAAAAAAAAAAACAAACCAACAGGTCATGGTGTGATATGAGGCAAACGGCTTTGTGGATACACACAGGGAGCGCGCCCGGCCCCCGAGGAGCGGGAATTTGGGAAATCCAGAGCCTCTGATCCCAGAGAAAGGTCTGGAAAGCCGGGAAGGGGGAACAGGGAGGGCTGGGGACTGCACTGAGAGCAGAGAACAGCCCGGGGCCACGGGGGCATCGCCTGAAGGGAAGGGCAAAGGGAAAGAAGAATTGATCAAATCTGCTCTAATCCAGAAGCGTGCGAGTAAATACTGGATAAATGTAAAGACACCCAGAGCCGGGAGAGAAAGGCTCCTCCCAAACAAGAAACAAAGCCCTGTTCTGCATGTGAATACATTCCTCCAAGACAGCCAGAGACAGCTTGTTCAGGTTAAAAACAACAAGGACTGACAGGTTGTGCAAAGTTCTCCACCACTCACTGTTTGTGTGTCGCTAAACTAATTAATTTTTCTTCATTAATATAATCCTCCCCCATACCCTCACCAAAATCCTATTTTGGTCAAGTTAGGGTAGTTAAGGCATTTTGACGAGTAATTACAAGGTGATTTAAAGTAGATATCTAACATTATGCCAATTGAGGAATAGCAGATAAATTACTGAAGAGCTCCCAAATTAATCACTTATTATAAATGAAATGCCTGTTACAAGCATGATGCACTGAAATATAGTAAAATGACATGTACATGGTACATGTTAAATGACCTTAAATAAAAGCTTGACATAGTTACGCAAATATACAGTACAAGTCCACAAAAATTCTTTAAACAAGTTGAGGTAACCTCAAACTTAAACAGTTTTAATACAATAAACCAGGTAGTAAAAATCTCCTCGAGAGTAGGTAAGATTCCTTACTGACCAAGTTTAACTGCACTCACCTAAACAGCAACATTACCCGACTTTTTATATATAAAAACATGGCTTTAATTTATTTCTACATACTTCTCTACCAGCAAAAAAGTTAATGAAAAACTGACCAAAAATATATATATCTTTACAGCTCTCAGCTTTCGTATGAGCCTCAGGAAAGGAAAAGGAAAGCTGGCTGGAAAAGGGGGGAAAAACGTGAGCTACTGTCATTGAAAAGGAAATGTCATATTGCAAAGTGGCTGTTAGATAACTGTAAACATCATTAAGGATCATTGAAACCCCTAAACTTCAGTTAAAATGAAATGTAAGCTTTGCTGATTATTCATTAATTTCCATTTTCGTACTCGCTGCCGCTGCCGCAGCAGAAGCAAAGAGGTGCCTGTTTGAGTCAGGAAGGATCAACTGGACTTAAACTGGTGCAGCATATTCTGTTCTACAAGCAAGAGTGGCAATTATTAACACAAATTATGTTTTATATCAACAACAGAATTATCTACCCAAAGTGAAGACGCTCAGAGTTGAGGATGAGCTGTTTTGTGCAACCTCCCACCGTAGCATTTACCATCATCCCACGCTGAGATGGGTTCAAATGCTGCAAGACCTCAACTGTGGCCAGCTCGGCAGTTTGAGACTGAGCTAGGATTTTTTGTTTAAAGAAAAAAAAATAATAATTATCCACAGCCAAAACATCCAGAACCAGGCCCATTATGGACGAATGATCTGCAGAACTTTTAAGATCACAGTTAAGCACCTGAAATCACAAAACACATTTGCATCCATATAACTTGAACTAGGTTTGTTTGAAATCTCATACTAGAAAAGGCTCCTAAGGCTGACACCATGGATGGCAAGAGCAGAATGTTTACAGCAGTTATAAATCTCCTGAAAACCGGAGCTCAGAAACACGAAACCTCGGCTATCACTGGAACAAGACTATGCTTTATGGAACTGGGTCTGTAACACACCCTCAACAACAGCGAACGTTCCTAGGAAATAGAGTGATGTGCCCTCGTGCAGAGGCGTTACCTATTGGTCTGGTTTGAAAGGTGAACAACCAATTCTACTCCCTGGAAAGTCACATCTCCAAGGCAGCAACGCTGTGGGATGGATCCTCCTCTGTTCCGGACAAGGACCAAGCTCGCAAAGACAAGCTCCAAGCCTCGAGCTTCTTCATCTCTTGCTGGCAGACCAAGACCAGTGGACTACGAGTGGTTCTTAGCAAGGGCTCAGCCGCCTGTCAGGCCAGGCTCCGGGCTCAGGGCCGGCTGCCCGGAGCAGCTGGGAAGGAAGGAACAATCCTGCCAGCAGGAAACCGGCCACGGGCCCGCGGCTCGGACAGCGCCAGCACCTCAGTCTGTGTACTCGGCCACGATGGAAAGGAGGACGGTGATGTCGTCTGGTTTCCCCCCTGCAATGGAAGCAAAACCTCTCTTATTTCATCAAACCACAGTGGGTTGTCCTCTGATGATCTGTGACATCCCCCGTGGAAAGCTCTTTTGAAACTGGCTGAAGTGTTCAAAGCCTGGTTTGAGTAGACAGACTCTGTCTCCGCCACCTCCCTTCCAAACCGAGGGCTGCAGTGACATTTAACACAGCACTAAACCACTCTTCTTTTAAGCTCCAGTGAGATCAAACTATGAAAAGGAGGTCAGAACCTTGAACGTTGCTGGGAGCTGGCAGAGCACAAAGCCTGTTTTCAGCAGACTCTTTAATAAATTCACAAAACACCTGACACTTTGTTACATGTAGACTGCCATGAAATCAGATCTCCTCAGGAATTTCCACTGTAAATCAAACACCTCTTTAGCATCTTCTCCAGCACTGTATTACCTCAGGTCTTCCTAAAAGCTACTTAACATTTTTAAGAGTTATTTTTCAATCCTCAACAGCCAAATCCCAGAGAAGTGGCCCAGAAGAGAGGTTTTGTTATGTGGGAAGTCAAACCAATCCCTTGGACTCTGGAGATCTGCAGCTTCATTACTGAGTGACTGAGCTTGCAGCAACACAGAGCCCAACTGTGACAGCTGCTACCTGAGGAAAGGGGCCTAAGGCTCTTGCAGGAAATCTTGCCCTTCTGATACAGAGATGAGAACATCTTAACTGGCAGAATTTTATTTATTCATTGATTTAAAAGTAAAAAAATGTTAGAAGAAAGCTGTTTGCTCAGGCTTTGAGGTCTGCCAGGTGTTTTGCCAATACCTTTCTAGAGCACAGAAGTAGAAATCAGTATGGGGATGCCAATGATACAATGGTTGCAAATTTCAACCAAAAAAATCCACCCTAAATCTGCCCAAGAGTGGGCAGAGCCTCAGCTGAAACACAGCAGTAATACGAGACCTTAAAAAAAACCATCCTCATACAACACCACCCACACACCCAAATCCAAGCAACAAGTCCTGGAGTACTGGAGAACTCATCTCAGGCAGGATTCCTGGGGCAGGAATGCACAGATTACATTAAAAATAAAACAATCAGGGCACTGTGTTCTCCATGCTCCAGCTGCTTCCCTACAGGAGGCTCCTGTTCTGCAGGCCCAGGATGGCCTGTGCAGGCCCTGGGGGCTTTGCCAAATCCCACACAAGCTCGGTGCTCTCCTGCCAACCACAGTTCCTACTGTTCTCTTTTCCTACAGGATTTTGGAACAGCAGAACTTCACTTTGCTAAAGATCTCTCCAAGACAGCAGCAGTGGGAGGAGGAGAAGCTCTCACCTCTGACATTCAATCCGTTGTCACAGGCAAACTGTGCAAAGGGTGACATGTACGTGGGGTCATAGGCCAGCTCGTGGGCTTGCTCAGCAATGCTCCGTGCAGTCTGCTGGATGCTCTCGTAGTTGGAGTTCTAAATTCATAAGGAAAGAAGTTTATTCTTGTTCAGATGTCTACAGAGGTTTTTGTGCTGATCTGTGTCAGTTTGGAGAGCCCTCGCTGCAAGCAGAGCCTTCCCCATTCCTTAGGCTTTGTAAATTGGGTCCTCACAAGGGACAGCCTGACCTCAAACCTCCACCAGCAGCTCAAGACTTGGCTTTGGAGGATTTCCAGAATTTAGAAGCTTAGAAGAATAATACTCAAAACAGACTACACCACATCACCTGAAGGGAACAGGGCATTTGGCAGCTGTCCCTGCAGGGCAGCCTGCAAGGACCTTCCCTCCCTCCCAGGCAGGCTCTGCTGAAGTATTTGCTTTATTTTGAGTGCAAAGTCTTGCATCTCTGGCTCTCTCACAGCAACTGACAAGAGCACCCTTGGGGAGAAGGGGCAATTTAAAGTCATGTGAGAAAAATGCACACACACCTTCTCCAGGCTGTGTTTTAAGAACATTTTTTTTCCCTGTTTCAGTAATTCTGCTGCTTTCCTCCCAGGCCTTTCTCACTCAAGCCAACATGACAGACAACCAGCGCTCCTTTTGTCTGTAACCATTTTTAAATGCCTTGTCATTTCAAGAGCCTTCCCCGCAGGTTTGGGAATTAGCAGGCATTTATGTGATTAACTTTTGGCTGAACCTCTTGGGGAACTCCAGTGCCTTTCCCAAACAGGCCAAAAGGTGGAGCTCAGCTTTCTTCCACAAGGGAATTCCAGTGGCCAGGCAGGACAGCCTCCCTCTGTGCATGACAAGGGGGTGAGGTGGCTGCAGCCCCAGTGACACATTAGTGACCCGTGGAGCTGCAGGATAAGAGGCGGCCAAGTTCTCTTAAAGCCACACTGCAATTCTCTTATTTGCATTTCACAGCAAAATAGTTTCCTCAAGGAGTTTATACATATTGATATCTCCTTAAGTGTACTTTCCTTTTCGTAAGTAAATAGCCTGAAGCTAAATGTTCTCAGCCGAGTTAAAATATTTTAATATATTCTCACTACTTGAAAAGAATGTCTGTGGTCACTAATGTGGAAAAGTTGACAGCATTTTTTTTTTTACAGAACACTGAAGATTTTCAAGCACGTGCAACCCACAATTCAGACAGCCCACACTAAGTCAGAGAAACTCAAAGTTATTTTAAGTATAAGTAATTCAGAGAGGATTCTCTGTTATCCTGTGTATCATCTCCAACCTCCAGGTGCAGTGTGTGCCCAAAGGAAGCACTTGCTACTGAACATCTCCTTCCCCTGCTCCTCTCCCTCCCTCACCAGTTACTGACATGGAACCAGCTGTTACTTGGGAAATTCATGCCCAAGCTGCTGCCTCTGAGTTCAGCCTGGATGCAGATCCCAGAGAAAGCCCTCTGGGGTCAGTGTCCCTTGCACTGCTCCCATGGGGTATTACCTGAAAAGCCTTTCAACAATCACTGCTTCATGGTAGGGTTTTTGCATAAAACACAAAGGTTTCGGGTATTACAAGTAAAGGTAGTAACTCTAAAGGTTTAGGCAGCACAAAAGATGTGAGAGCTTGAGGACACACACACACTCACCTTGAGCTTTTTCAACTCCTGCAGGATCATGTAGTCAGGCATGTTGTCGAACAGCCCGTCTGTGGCGGTCAGGATGATGTCCCCAAGCTGGACATCGAAGGACGTGCTGTCAGCAGCCTCGGGGCTGGGGATGGACAGAGGTTAAGGGACTGCAGCCCTCACAAAGACACCAAACAACCTCAAACTGCACATCCACAGCTTCTGCACTGCGCTGCTCTTTGGGGGTTTGTGCAAGAGAAAGAAATCACTCACTGTGGAGCTGAAGCATCGGGATGGGCTGCCAGGAGAGCCCCACCACAGCCCCTGTGACTGCAAACAGGATTTGCAGTTCAAATTCCCACATGAACAATCCTGTAAACTAATCTGCTTCAGGAGAGGGTCTCCATGGAAACCAGTAAACAGAATGGCAGCTCAGGGCTTCCTTATGCTCATCTTGAAGATATAAGAGAGTGATACTTGAAAGAACAATTCATAACAGGCCTGGCCCAAACACTTCAGGATTCTGAATCACTCTCTAATTCAATGGAATATGAAACATGTCTGGAAATCACTACCAGGAGACCAGAGTCTGTTGGAATGCTTGTGCCTAACACATTACACAACACCAAGAGGAGAAAACTCCCAGTTTGGGCACAAATATTGCTGCAAAATCTGATTCTCAGAAGCCACATAACAAACCTTTCATTTTTAAAGACTCTTCAGAGGTCTGTAAAAAGGAGAAATCACTGCATTCCAGGCCACTGGGCTCTGCCAAAACACAGAGAAGCTGCTTTGCTCAACTGATGTGTAGCTACAGGAAGGCTGATGGAGTTAAGATTGCCTGCCTGTGCCCATATATAGCCAAATTCATCACTGAGCTGGGACAACAAACAAAAAAGGCCAGGAAAAGCCTTTTGACAAGGAGCATGAGTACTAATTAACATCAGGAACAGTGCAGGAACCAGCCAGAAAGCTGTAATCATGATTCAGAGCTGAAGTGTGGGAGCACATTTATCTTGTGCTTTCCTTATTACTGGATGACTCAGATTACTTGGCCTCCCTGACTTCCACTGGACATTATCAATTATCCTTCTGCTCTTTGTTTTTATGGTCTTTCTATGGATGACAGAGAATCTCAGAAAAATTAAAGATTTTTTACAGCTCTGGAATTTCAGTGGATCATTTAATTTTAGCCTAACAAAGAACTTGGATTACTGAAGGGTTCTAATTTCAGAGTCCTACCCTGACTTCCCCTCAGCAGTTGCAGGATGAAGAAACAAAACCAGACACAAGAACGGTCATGAGTTTCAACAGCTTCACCAACACTTTCAAAAAGAGCTATTTTTGATTAAAGTCTCAACCTTTACTGCATCAGCCCTGGTTCTGCATAGAATCATTTAGGTTGGAAAAGACTCAGGCTCATGGAGTCCAAAATTTCAGCTGCCTACTGCATTCCCTTTATTCCATGGCCACTCTTTGAAGATGCTGTTACCACCTCCCTATATTCAGATGAGGGATATCACTTTAACGAGAGAGACATTTTGAAAGCTGTGTTTTAACACATATTTGAAAGCTGTTTATTTTTTAATTTCTTTCATATTACTGGTGAGACTTCACAAAGTCAGGATGGATCAGGCTGACATTCCTAAGGGAAGACACAAGAACAAGCCTGTCTTTGAAACAACTCATTTCTGTGAACAGATTGTCCTTTCCTCATACTCTCATTCCCAGCTTGGTGTTCTGCCAAACAGGTTTTTTTGCTGGTTTTGGTCAAATACAATATGCTGCTGGAAACAGCAAGTTGGAAACACAAGTTACAGTCACATGCCCCTCTGCTCTATTCTTCAAGCACTTGCAACCTCAGTGCCAAGATATCTAAATTAGCTACTCCAAACAGTCCCAAGGGAGCACAGGCAGGGATTGGAAGCAGAGCTCTGCTGGGAAGCCCAGCCACTTATCCACACTCCAGCTTTAGTGGGTGACATCTTCCCAAGCATCAGAACAAGCCCATGGCTATGGGAATATGCCACCATCAACAGTGCAATAAATTCAGCCTGTGCAACAGGTACAAAGTTAAGCACAAGGTGAGAAATGTTACCCAGAGAGGGAGGGTGGCAGGTGCAGGACCTGACTGGATACATGTTCAGATCCCATGTGGTGCAGAAAAGCCCCACAGCTGCAACACTGCAACTTTTTGGGAGCCAGTCACACTCACAGATTAACAATTAAGGTTCCTCTTCCCCCTTACCTGTCACTTAAGACAACTCCTTCTGCTTCTGGTGGAGCTATTGACAGTTGGAAGGGAGTGTTGAAGTAATGCTGCTGCTCATCAGAACGATGGACGACTTCTCCACCTCTGACTACCAAAAATCCAGAATCTCCCAAGTTGGCTGTGTGTAAACGGTGACTTGATCTGTCCAGGACTACTATGCAAGCTGTGCTGCTCCCTGCAAACACAGAGACTGCAGTCAGCCTCACAGGAACTGCTTGTTCTCTCACTGACCTGATCAATAGTTCAATTATTACAGCATTCATTAAAGCTTAGAAGTTATGAGAAATGGGAATACTCAACAATGCCAGAATAATATAAAATAAAACTAGTAAAATGCTAGAAATCTTTGCAATACAAACTATGATTTTTGTGTAGAATGTACTCTTCCTGCTTTGATTTTGGTAAACACGTTATGCTGACAAATACCTGTTTTGTTTGGCTTCATTTACAGTTTTCCATCCCAACATATGTCAGCACATTCTGCTATAGGACTGGATTTACAGAACTCACATAAAATACTGAAATTCCAAAATCATGGAGATAATAGAATTCTAGTAGCATCCATACAATGCTAGGAGCTCTCCACACAGCTTCACTCATCAGCTGTAAATAAACCACACCAAGTAAAGAACTGTTTGCAATTAAGTATTAGGTCCTGCTGCATTTCTCTGCTCAGAACATGAAATGCTTTTCCTCCCAACCTGGATCTGCAGAGCTTGCTTCAGGTTAAAAAAAAAAATAATAATCCTGTCACATCTTCAGGACATCAATTCCACGAGTTTAAGGGGAAAAAAAAAATGTTTCAGAGACAAATACTATTCTGAATTAAAGTAATAACAGAAACATGATGTCAACTGTGCTTGGAACTATCCCAGCCATGCTTGAGGGCACTGAGGAATTCTCCATTCATTCACTGGGAAGGAGACACCAACTGTGCTTGGTTGCAAGCCACAAAAATGCTGTATTGCAAAGAAACCCCAAGTCCTTCACAGCAAACAGGACAGCACAGCCACCAAAAGACCTTTCAATCCCCAAGAGGAGAAAATACAGCTACAGCACTTCTGCCCCACATCACCAGCTTGTCAACCATCTTCACCTTCTACCCTTGTGTTCTTCCAGCAGGATTTTCCAAGCACAGCTCCATGTTGGACAGGCCACAAGCTTGCAGTGAGCAAAGCTTAGGAGGCTTGCTAGTGCAGAAGTCCAGCTGGCTCCGGGCACTGCCTGTTCCAGACAATTCCCTTCCTAATACAGAGAGTTCCCTGCAATGCACTTGCCCTGAATCTGTTCTCTAGTGAATGCACAGGACCTTCTCCATCCTTAATGGATGTTAAGTCAAAGCAGTATCTCTTGAAAAAAATCTAATTTTATATATGACAGTGTCCAAAACCGTGCTGCAAAACAAGAGGGATTAAATAAATGGCACAGTTTCCTCCCATTTCAGTTTTATTTTATATTATTTGCTGGGTTCAATCCTGATCAACCAAGTATCCAGGTTTAAAGCACAACAGCAAAGTGAAATTACTGCCTAATGAATCCTCCTTAATGAAGTCTTCTCCTGTCCCTTTAGTTTAAATAAACTCTAAATGCTCATTGCTGTGGTAATTCCAGGGTTTTATTCCTCCTTCTAAAAATACTGTTCTCAGTTAAAGGAGAAACACTAAGGATCATTAGTTTCAAATTCTAACTCTATTAGCAGAGTGTAACCAGGAGGCCATGTGGGGAATGCAGATCTTGTGACTCAGCACATGCTGCTTTTCAGCCCTGCAAAGGTCAAGCCCAGCAGAGCTGCTCCGTCTCCAAAGGCACAGGGAGAGCTCTCAGTGCCCCACTTTGCAGCTCACTCACAGCTACACCTGCTTTGCACAAGCAAGCACCATCCAACACACCAAATCCCAATGTCATTACTGACCACTGCTATTTTGGTGACACTTAAGGTCACTCCTGAGGCTCCAACCTATTCTTTAGGCGTATAATGCGAGAACATCTGCTCCCAGCTCAGCAGACAGGTTAAATATAGCTCACACAGCACTGCTCTGGCACAGGAGCTTAAGGTCAGGTGAGCTGCGTACATTTCATGCAGGGCAAACATTTTCTAGGTGCAGAAGAGGTCTCATGTCCTTTAGAGAAGTGTCCCCTTGGCAGAGCTGTCAGCTGAGACCAAGTGTGGCCTCTGTCAGCCCCCAGTCCCCAGGCAGCTGAGTGCCCTGTGTCCCATCAATGCTGACATGGAATATGTAAAGCATCTACTTCAGTTGGCTTTCAGAAAGATCTGTAATGAATGCCCCCACAAAGGTTTATAAAAATAATGCTACCAGAGATTGTATCGTATGAACTACACAAGTCAGCCAACTGGGGTTTGAGTCCACTGGACATAAAAGGCAACAGGAGCAGAGTAAGGCCAAGAATGAGCAGAACTACATCCAATTATCCACACAAAACATTTCTCCTTGCATAGCTGAAGCAGAAAGCCACAACCAGTACCACGAAGAGTTTTCAGCAGAGAACAGTGATTTATACATATAAAATACAGAGTGAGCACATGTGCACAGTGTGTTCCACTGCAGAACTCGCTCTGCAAACTCTGGTGAACTCACCCTTCCCACAGAAAGCCTTTTATATATAAATACACACACATCAACACTCCCTGCACTACTAAATTAATTAAAACAGTTTTAAAGAAAATAAGGATGCCACCAAGGCGACTGCATTTCTATCTCTTCAGTTAATTAAGAGAAGTTAACTGCCTGCAAATTTGCTGTAGACAACGCCAAGAGATTCAAGCACCCTTCAGTAAGGCCATGTGTAACACAGGACCCAGATTGAACTGACATATTTCTGTCTTACCAAGCAAAGGTACTTTGTTCTGCAGCAGCTCACAATAGCCTGCGGTGAGAATTCCAACAGGATTGCTGGGAACAAACCGTCCTTCCTTCACTAAACGTTCACACGTCCGCATGAGAGTCCCTGAGAACTGAGAAGGGTCAACCCCGTAGTCTCTCCAGCCACCAACACCATCTGCCACCCCTGCAAGGAAACACAAAACCTGAGTTACTTCAACAGAAAGGGGTTTCAAAACGAGGGGTTTAATTATTTACATCGTTTATGGTATTTAGTAATTAAAATGCAGGACGTGGCACCTACCTGCTTTTGACTAACAAATAAATTTCTGAGTATTTTTAAAGATTTCGTATTTTTTCTGATTTCAGCTCCTGGACAAATCTCCAAATACAGTCTGAATTGCTGAAAGGAAGGTAAAAATCTAATGCTGAGAATGAGGAGGCTGACTTCACTAGAGAACAAATAATGGGATATTTGCAGGTAAGATAAGGATTCAATCCCATTAACCTCTCATCAGTCCATTAAAAGGGAAGAGGTTTTAATAATTTTAAAAGTGAAGGTCAACAGTACAAGTTGACAGAAATGACACAGAAACTCTTCCAGCAATTCAGCAGCAGTTTTCTCTCATCATATGAAGGACAATTTCTATTTGGTGTTGTCAATTTCTGTAGAGAATAAACCTCCATTTTACAAGTGTTTTCCAAAATCCATGTAACCAACACAATGCTGGAACCTACCCCTTTCAAGCAGAGTTTGTTGCTTACAGCTTCAGCCAAGTAAGAGAATGAAAACTGACTATGATCCAGGGAATTTTCAGTTATTCAAAATAACCTGGATATCAGAAAATTAGACCAATTCTGCCAAAGCCTGGGAAGCTTCTAAGCAACAGGGAAAACAGTGACTGTGGTCATGGAAAGGGGGTGAGCAGCAGACACATTTTCTGCTGGTCATTTGGTTCAAGAACTTTGAACTTCTTCCAATTGCCTAAATGATAAAAGCAAAATACTGCTGAAGGTATTATTTGAGATTAGAATGTTACTATGTGGAAATTTGCCCCAAAATCTTTTTGATCCTCAGCACGGGACAAACCATTTCAAGCACAGATTTTCCAAACACAGTAAAGCTGAAATATGTTCAGGATAAAAGCACAAAAAGTGAATTTTAGTGCTCAGATTGTGCTGAAGGACAGTCTCCTCAGGAAAAAAAAAAAAAAAAGCAAGCTTTTATCAAAGGCATGAAAATGTCAGTGAGAAGATAAAACTCAATTTCCTCATCTCCAAATGCCCTTCACATGGGACATGGTCTGAAACTGAGACGGAAGGTTTAGAGCCGACCTTGGCATGAACTATAATCTGACAGGAGGTTATAGCCAGATCCTGAACAGCCTATCAACATTAATCAGATTTCTCCCCTAAAATAGTGCACAACCTTTCAGACACCTGCTTTGTCCCCCTGCTTTCTCAGAAGAATGTTACAGGAACGGAGATCCCAGCATTCACCTCTTTGAGCAGTCCCCGGATAGGAGCTCATGCAAAAGCACCTGGCATTCTCAGAAATTACTTTTCTAGATCCTTCAAGAACAGATTCATCCTCTCCCTCAACCTCAGGTTAATACTGGATTAACCCCTTGCCTTCTGCTACCACACAGACAAGTCTAGAGTAAGAGATCATAAAGGAAAGGTTCTAGATCTGGAACTTGAAACAGAAACTCAGCTTCAGGTTAAATGATGGTGCTTTATGTGAAGTTACCAGATAAACATGTTTTTTCCTTCCCTTTAAAATGAGCATAGTATTTCTGCACTGCTTCACTGACAACAGGGTTAATGCAATGAAAAGATGTTTGACAAATGCCCAAAGCTCTTGGCTCCCAAGGCAGTTACAAAGAAAGCTCGGCAGAAGTTATGGAGTTCCCTCAAGTGATCCAGAAAATCCTTTTATATCAGTGTTGGGAAACATGGATACACAAACATTGCAGCTTTAGCACAGAGTACCAGAAAGCCACCACAGCAAGCACCTGAGAAGGTCAATTAACAAAAGCTGTTCAATTTTTAAAGGAAAAATGAGTACACCATCTGACTTTCTTTGTTCAATTCTTACTCCAGGCAGGAAATGTGAATCCGTAATCATGGCAGCACCCTTCATACTCTGTCCTGAGCCATGCACTGCCTTTGTCTGTCTGCCTTCCTGTCTGCTTTTTGCAAGCTATAAACAGCTTTAAGTAGGTTGTGCCAGCTCCTTCCAAAGCAATCACCCTCTAGACATCCCCCAGCAGCTCCTCTGGCTTTGCCTGGTACCACACCTGAGAGGACAGACAGCCTGAGCCAGCACCAGGACAGATCCACTGTCCCCACACTCCTCCCCAGGCTGACACAACCACTGAATCCAGGGAGCAGCCCCAGGGGCTCCTTCCAGTGACACCTCCACAACCCCCCAGCAGCTCCCAACTCTACTTCTTGGCCTTGCCCCAAATGGAAAAGGTGGGGGTTTATAAAGGTTTGGGGCCAAGGCCTTTAATCATCCTGTCCTAGCTTCAATATGGGTTTAAAATAAACCCAGCATCTTCACGTTCTGCAATCTCTGTAAACTGAACAGTTTCACGTGGGAAAGGAATATGTGATTTTGAAACAGTCTCAGTAAACTGCTATTGAAATAGATGAAATGTAAATGAGAATAAAGTTTAAGTAAACTTTGTGCTATTTGATGTACAGCAAATAAGGAGAGAAACTGTTTCAAACTCCAGAAGTAGCAAAACCTAAACATTCAGCTTTGATTAATACCAGGTTTTCCCTGTCATCAAAAGAAAATTCAAAGGTGTTGCTATTGGCAGGATCACTCCCAAGGAATAATGCCAATCTCTATTTATACATAATACCTTTGCTTTCATCCAAGAAAAAAATAAGGTATATATTCAAAATAATTACCTTTTCAACAAATACTGAGGTTTTCCTTTGAGCCATAAACCATTGTGTTCCAGTATTAACCGTGTTATATATTAGGAATCACAGGACATTTAAGACAAACTGCATGGCTGAGAATTGCTGAAACTGATCTGTACACAAGCCTTGGGGCTTCTTTTCATTCATGCCATTCAGTAAATGAGAAAATTTTATAGAAAGAACATTTCTGTGGCTATTCCTTATTCAAGTCCCTGCAGAAATTGCACAAACATCCACGTGACAAGCTTGCAGCTAAATGAACCATCACTGTAAATAAAGCAATTGAAAATTTCACAATAAATTACTTCAAAAGAATAAATACTTCTCAAGTATTTAGCTGTATTACAGAGATCTCTCAGAATCTCAGAGTTAACACTCCATTACATTGCCTTGTGCTTGAAAACACAAATATGCCTGCCAGATAAAATACTTGCTGCACGTGTCAATCCAAAAACTGACTTTTTCCAAATTCTCCAAGATTCAGAATATCAAAATCTCTCTCAGAGAAACACCTGTCAGGAAGTTACAAGACAAAGCACAAATGACTGATGCTGCAGCACTGAAACTGAGCCAGCGAAGCTGCTGGCGGTGAAACTTGTTAAAGCTGATTTCAAAATGCTAAAAGCACCTGGGAGAAGACACCAGCTGAAATGCAAATGTGAAGTTGTTTTGCCTGCCAGCACATGAGCTCCCTGCAGAAGCCCAGGGAGAACCAGCCAATGCTGAAAGCTGCAATATCTGCTTTTTTACCACTCACTTGTGTGAGTGAGATCCAGGTGTTCTGCCTGGCTCACAGCAAATATAAACCAAACAGCCTGAAAGTTCATAACAAAGCCCTGATACTGATCAAACCCTGTTTAATATAAATAATGTTATGAGGGGCAGTTCTGGTTAGCTGGGAAATTAACCTGCCCACGGTCAGAGTCCAAAAGCACCACCCTGTCCCAAAAATCTCTTGAGAGTTGGATATTTTGAAATATTGCATCAGCCAAGAATAAAAATCACACAGAGAAGCACCAGGTAGGCACAAGTGTGTCAGCAGGAGCTGCTTTTGCATGCAACCACAATTAACTTTCTAAGGCACTGCACACATCCTACTGAACTTTCAATTTCTTGAGATCTTTACCTGAAATAGCAATGAATCACTGCTAAAAGAACATCAAAAGAATATATTTATAACTGAACTTTGCATCAAATATGGAGACTAAAATGGTAAAAAAGTGCAATGAGTTGCACCACACAAGTTTGAAATATAGCACCTAGTATTTGTCAATGTCAGAGCTGAGATAAAATGATAAGATTTCTTGTTTTATCAGTGGTGGGATAAATCACACACCTAGACAGGTTCTCCATCTAAAGCAAGTCCAATGCTCAAAGACAGCACTGACCCTCAGCAACCTCCCTGGATCTCTTAGAGCCAAAGGGTGTCTATCCCCCTCAAGGCTCTGCCAAAGAAATAACCCAGTTAAATACAAATCCCTGAGGGCAGATGGTGTGTGACTGCTAACAAGTTACAGAAGGAAAGGTTACTTATTCACGCTGTTACAGTAAAACTTAAATTACCCTTGCATGAAACAGAAAGGTTCTGGAGGAGTAACTGAGTAAGTGACAACAAGGAGCAAAAAGCAAAGGCAAAGTGAGCAATGATCTTGAGGAACAACCGAAGGAGAAACACAAACTGGAAACATTCAGTTGTGCACCTATTCCCAGAAGAAAGCAACAGTTCCTTATATCTATTTCCCCACCCCTTCCTGAAGCAGATTTTTACCAGGTAGATTTCCTCCTTATTTTATTGAAGCCTGAGAAATCACTCAGTGCATTTGGGGAGCTCCAGGAGAACACTAAACTATAAATTATTTCTGCAGGCTTTATAAAAAACTCCCTAGTTACAACTACCTAATTTCTCAAGCTGTTCAGTGAGTGAACTGTGACTGAGCAGAGGAACTGCTGAGGAAGGAACAGACACTGAAACAAATCCCTGCCAGCTCAACCCATCTCAGGCTCAGTATTCACAGCATGGATGAAGCAGAGCAAAGAGCAGGAGATTTTTCCAAGGCTTCCTGTGGCACAGGTATGACTAACCCTCACCTCCTGCCCTGTGCCCAGCTTTGCTTATTGCCCTCTGATTTCTGACAGAACCTGCTCTTCCCTCAGGACAAGACCTTTGTATGAATGGAAAACTGGCTGCATCAACAAGCTTCAATAGCATTTACAGTTAAAACTAGTGTTCAGTTGGAAATTCTGACCTGAATACTTGTGTGCAATGTCCTTGCAGAAACTGTGGGAAAGAGAGATAACCAGATATAAATTTCATTCTCAGAGGTTACATTCAATGATGCTCCAGAGCAGCTCTGCTGACAAGAGTCAGGCAGTGACTGTAATGGGGTGGTTCTCAATCTGCAGCTTCCCTACAAATGCCAGCACTGATGCTCCCACGTTAAACAGAACATTTCCTGTGACCTGTTCCCAACTAAGAGTGTGCAGCTCTGCAGATCCCTGAGCCCCACACGCAGTGGGTGAAAGGTGACTCCCAGGGAGGCGGGCGATTCTCGGCTCCTTCAGTGTGATAAGTTGTGATAAGGCAGCAATCTCTTTAATAGGTATGATACCAAATAAACCACTTAACACAGTCCTCTATAACCTTCAGGCCCTCAAAGAGGGATCCCTCCCTCCTCTACAGCTGCCAGAACAACCTTGACATTTCATCTACAAATCCTCTTAGGTGTTGAAGTTTACTTTTCCTGATGACAGTGACACTGACCATGTTCCAGGGTTTGTCACTCTGCAGTTTTACCTACCTCCTATGCAGGCTGCTGACAAAATTTTCAAACCAAGTGCAGATCCTTTCACTTCAGAGTAGCTGCCCTGCAGCACCCAGACACTCCCCTCCCCTCAAAAACTAACCATCAAGAGTTGCAGCAAATAGAACAATTGTCAAATTTTAACTCTGCAGTGAATAAACAGTTTCCTGCTGCCAGACAGTTTTTCCTTACTCCTGAGGGGGGTCAGAAATAGTTTGGAAGAGTCAAGCCACACTGGCTACACCCAAACTTGTACCCAGCACAGACATTGTATAAGTGATGCTGTCACGGGATGCGCATTGGCTGCTGCAATGTTTCAATAATGAGTCACACAACAGCTTGGAAAATCCATAAAAAACCAACAAAGACATCAGGAGCCTGATAAGGCCAGAACAAGCAAGAAAAGGCAGATCCCAAAATTAAGGAAAGAATGATCCCCAGCATGTGACACCTCAGAATTTCTAGAGGTGAAAACCTTGTCTTCAATGTTTACTTTTGTAAATCAGTGAAATCAGGCTCTAAAACCGTTTAAGTTAATTTAAAACACTTGGCTTGTTCCCTGTGTAGTAAAAATCCTACTTGTATGCTAATGAGAAAAAACAGAAGTGTCCGACTTCTGGTTTCCAGCTTTAAAAAAAAACAGTATTTCTGTGCTCAAAAGTTCCAAAGGCATCGGACATGGAGCAGTACAGAACATCTCCCAAACCTCTGTGAGAGATTTCAGTACTCTGAGGATCTGAACACCCAGACAGTGGCAGTGAATGAACAGAAAACAACATCATGGTACAAGCAGCAGAGAAAGGAAACACAGGCCTGAATTATAAAGCTCTAGAGATTAACACTAGCAGCAAAGCCATTTCCTTTCCTTAGGGTGATCCCTAAGGAAAAACTCCCGCTCTGAGCTGCTTGTTTCTCCCAGTGCTCAGAATGGGAAGAAAACATGCAAAATTGACAGGTATGTTCCAGATAAAAGCAAAAATGAGAGACAAAACCCTCAAGGATTCAAGCACCCCAGTAACAGGCCTTATCAAGCCTTGAATAACTATGGGAGGAGTGGAAATAACCTGAATCTTCATCAGCTTTCTGCTGATCTTACTGTGAAAGGATAAAGCTCAGACTAGAAGACACTGTTAAACATTCAGCTTTGAACTATACAGCACACATAGAACAAAAGAAGTGTTTAGCATTTTGATTCTGCTATAAACACACTGCCAAATCAACTCTTGTTTGACCTAAGAAAATGAATCCCCAAGCACTCATGCCAAACGGCTGGGAGTAGTTCTTTCATTGCTCCACCACACCCAACCCATCCCACACAAGGCTCTCCATAATACACTGGTTCTAGAAAACACTGGCACAGAGGAATTTTACATTAATTATCTGGCCTGGCTTTGTCACTGATGACTACTCACTCCAAGTGATACACTTCAAATTTACTGTGTCAAATGTTCACTTTGGATTGAACCACTTGAGCCTCCTCCTTAAATGTCAAAAAATTAAGATTGAAACCCAACAATGCAGCTCAAGCAGTTTTGCTGAGGTGCAGAGTTAAGTACTGAGGCAGAACAAAATTTATGAGGGTCTTTAAAAAAAGTCATTAAGGAACCTCAGATTTGTGATGGGAATAAGAGGAATTGAGGGCAGGAACACACTGGTGGTGCTGAAACTGTCTCTGCAGCAGTGCAAAAGGGCTGGCTGAGAGAGTAAAGAGATGATCCCAGCAGCAGAAACTGGGAGAAAACTATTATGTTTGTAAATCTGAGAGCTACAGATGAAGAAAAAAAAGCATCAAGTTAGAAGCAACAAAACCCACCTGAACATTCATATTTTTGCAGCAAGTACAGAGATTCAGCATTTATATTAAAAAAGCAATAAAGAACTGACATAAAAATAGCTTTACCAGGGGAGAAATCCCCAAACCAAACGAACCAGCAGGTTTTCTATTTAAATTACTTGCTTCTTGGTACTTTAGACATCCTGGGTCTGCTGTTTGATCCTTAAGTGGAGCTACAATTCTGTTTGTTTCCAAGTTGCCATGAAAATTAATGCAAAGACCAACTTAGAAATGCAGCTCTGTTGATTCCAGCAGGAACACAAGACAAATTGTAGGTCCACATACAGTAATTACCAAATATGGCCAAAACCCCTTAAAATCATCAAATGGGGCTAAATCCCTTCCCCACACAGAGTCCATTTCAAAGTACAGGAGATCCTGCATTTGTCTTAAGGACAAACACCAATTGCTCAGTTATTTATCAGTGTTGGCCTAGCATGAACTTTAAAGGCAGCCAGGGTTAGTCACATGCTAAAGAAGGGGTGTCCAACAGCTAATTCGAATTCCAAAAAGTTCATCTGGAAGAGGCACCACAGAGAAGATGCAGAGTGTCTAAAATGCACCCACCAACCTTCCACATCTTGAAAGCCGTGGCATCACTCTTACAGTAACAGCTCCCTTGAGAATAACCAGCAATAACTGTTACCTAGCACCAACTTGCAGCTTCCTGAGGAAAACATCTCCCTCCGTTAAATGGCAACCAAGTTACAATGACAGCGCCAAACTGAGGAACCACCAACCACTTCCACAGCATGAGAGAGCACGGTGCAACCCCACCGTTTAAAATAAATAAATGCAAAAAAACCCCAAAGCCAAACAAACAAAAAAACACCGCAAGGAAGAAGGAAGCTTTTTTTGTAAGTGTCAACGTGTTGGTGAAAATCACCACAACTGTGCAGAGTGTCAGCCAAATTCAACCTTGAGTACGCAGGAGAAAGGTCAAAGCACTGTCAAACGCAATGTTGCCCATAGTCTGAAGATTCTATTGATTATCCATAGTTATTCACTACTTCTAAAATTTGAACCCTTAAGATTCAACTTCGCCTGTGATTCTAAACCAGAGAGCGCAATCAGGCCAGAACAAACAACGAAACTGAAGTTTGACATTTGATTCCAGTTTCAATGTCACTCTGCCTTTCACTTGACAAGGACATTGCACGCGTTAAAAGCAGGAAGTGCCTGTTTCAAGTGTTCTCGCCTGTCTAAATGCAATGCATGTACACGGGGCTCGGTTAGGTTTAAAAAAAACCCACAAAGTGAAACGCACTGGGAGCTGTTTCTCTTGAGTTTTGGAGGCACCAGGCCTTACAGGCACCCACAGGTGAAACGCCCAAGCTGGGCCCGGACACCCGGAACACACAACCCCCCATGCCAAAGGCGGGCAGAGCTGCAACAAAGAGCACGAGAGCTTCTCTGGGAAGCTAAAAAAGCGAACTCATGGTGACACTGACAGGCAGAACCAGCTCCTTTGTCTGAGACCGGGGGTTGAGCCGCTCGCCATGTGCAGCTCCGGGAAGCAGGGGGGGAGTTACACCGCGAGGCCGAAGCCACCTCAGCCCCCGGCCCGGCCACTTACCCAGCACATCCGCGGTGCGGTGCCGCGCCACGAAACAGGCGTCATCCCCGTAGCACATGCCTTTCTTGAGGATGCCCTTGCGGAAATCTTTGCCGAAGCCACAGCTGGCCGTCACCAGGCTGTAGTCGCGGGAGTCCGTCTGCGAGAGGCCGCCCAGGACCGCCCGCGCCACCAGCCTGCCGTAGGAGAGCACCGAGAACATGGCGTGGGGCGCCCAGCAGCCGAGCGCCAGGAACGCGGGGAGCCACCGGCGCAGCCGCCTCCTGCCCGCCGAGCGCCCGCCGCAGGGCGCCAGCCTTCCTTCCCCTGCCCGCCGGCCCGCGCCGCCGCCGCCGCTCCGAGCCCTGCCCGCCGCGGACCCTCGTCC